>JAGSMU010000892.1:0-18694 GCA_029286865.1 Teinopalpus imperialis | reverse complement strand
GAGTGCATGAACGTCGTCACCAATAATAATAGTCCTCCGGATATAGATTCGATAAGCAGCATTATGCTGGTATTCTGTGAGATGCGGTCGTTCTGCAGCCGGAAACATAAAGTGCATATACCACCTCTAACGAATAAATAACATAATAAATATGACGCGTGTTCATATCGAAACATTTGAAAATACCTCTTACATTCACATCGGTACGTGCGTTCGCGTATCGGATTGAAGTTTAATTTTACAAGTCCATATCGATACCGGTGTACGCGTACAGTTATCTATTACTGGACATCATTGTAATGTTTTCCTTTCGTTCATTTGAACTATTTCAAATGTGTCCTTAAATGGACACGTCGCATCGAAACATTTGAAAATTTTACAAGTCCATCGGTACGTGCGTTCTCGTATCGATTCAACTATAAAATATGATATCGAACAACGATATCTCCGATCGTTCAACAACACGATACCGGAGCGAATACGAATATACTATATATATATATATATCGCCATATCGTCCAGCTATATATAACATCGTCCTCAGACGAATCACTCGGGCGTAGGGTCTCAACAGATCGCAGCACGACGCTGCTCTACCGAGCACAACACCCCGCCAGGAACGTAAGTCGTCTACAGACTATCCTGAGCCCGACATCGAACTGAGGTTAATTCGAAACCACGGTGCCGTGGCACGTTTTAAAACCGATAGCACCGCTCACCGAGATCCAAATGGCCTGACGTCGCACCGCACGAGCGCAGCGCGACTAGTAAAGTCACATTGTTTGTTCTCCTGACTCGAGCTCCATTATGGTGCCATATCCTTGCCGGATCTTGATCAGCCTGGCCTTCTGGCCTTAGAGGCGTTCCAGGGCATAATCCCGCGGATGGTAGGCGTTTCTGCACTTCACTCGGCCGGCCGAGTGCATGAACCAAATGTCCGAAGGTTTTAATTCTTGACTGATGCTTGTGAACTGAGACTGACCGGCCGAGAGCAAAAACAGCACGAAAAAGGAAGAAACAAAATGTTTAGGATTCCATTAAAATTACGTAAGTATAAAACTGAAGACAAGCGATTATAACTAGAAATGGCCTGAATGCGGCACGAGAACGGTGTCTAATAATTAGACTACACAAATACTACAAGAAAAACTGTTTGGAGATACTATGGACTTAATAACGAGAGGATATAGGTGATTTCCTATAAAACAGGGCTGTACCACTATAACGTTGTTTCAAAGAAAAAGTCGATTTTTTCCTAATTTCAGTCTTTTCTTTCCAGGTTTCGCTTGATTCAACGGTTGTGGACCGGACCGACCTACCCAGAACAAAACCAGCACGAAAACGAGGAAATAATTTTTTACAAGTGCAATAAAATTACGTAAATATAAAACTGAAGGTAAGCGATTATAACTAGAAATGAACTGTATGCGGCACGAGAACGGTGTCTCATGATTAGACTACACAAATACTACAAGAAAAAACTGTTTGAGATACTATGGACTTAATAACGAGGATATAGGTGATTTCCTATAAAACAGGGCTTTACCAATAGTGGTATAGACCACGGTTTCAAAGAAAAAGTCGATTTTTTCCTAATTCTGTGTGTTTTTCTTAAAGGTTTTACCTGATTCGATGCTTGTGAACTGGGACTGACCGGCCGAGAGCAAAAACAGCACGAAAAAGGAAGAAACAAAAATGTTTAGAATTCCATTAAAATTACGTAAGTATAAAACTGAAGGTAAGCGATTATAACTAGAAATAGCCTGAATGCGGCACGAGAACGGTGTCTCATGATTAGACTACACAAATACTACAAGAAAAAACTGTTTGGAGATACTATGGACTTAATAACGAGAGGATATAGGTGATTTCCGATAAAACAGGGCTTTACCACTAAACTCAGTTTCAAAGAAAAAGTCGATTTTTTCCTAATTTCAGTCTTTTCTTCCAGGTTTCGCTTGATTCAACGGTTGTGGACCGGGACTGACCTACCCAGAGCAAAACCAGCACGAAAACGAGGAAATAATTTTTTACAAGTGCAATAAAATTACGTAAATATAAAACTGAAGACAAGGATTATAACTAGAAATGAACTGAATGCGGCATCGAGAACGGTGTCTAATAATTAGACTACACAAATACTACAAGAAAAAACTGTTTGAGATACTATGGACTTAATAACGAGAGGATATAGGTGATTTCCTATAAAACAGGGCTGTACCACTTATAACGCCTTTTCAAAGAAAAAGTCGATTTTTTCCTAATTTCAGTCTTTTCTTCCAGGTTTCGCTTGATTCAACGGTTGTGGACCGGGACTGACCTACCCAGAGCTAAACCAGCACGAAATACGAAGAAATAAAATTTTACGCGCACAAAATTACGTAATTATAAAACCAAAATAACAGATTAGAACTAGAAATGGCTGAAATGCGGCGCAAGATGAAAATCTAACGATAAGGTTAAACGAATGCTACAATAAAAACAAATTTGGACTGCTTGAGATTCTAATACAAAGATATCGGTGAATTCCTATAAAACAGGACATCACCACTACACCTCGGTTTCAAAGGAAAATCGATTTTTCTAATTCTGTGTTTTTCTTACAGGTTTTAATTGATTCGATGCTTGTGAACTTGGACTGACCGGCCGAGAGAGCAAAAACAGCACGAAAAGGAAGAAACAAAATGTTTAGAATCTAATAAAATTACGTAAGTATAAAACCGAAGGTAAGCGATTATAACTAGAAATGGCCTGAATAGTAATTTAGAGAACGGTGTCTAATAATTAGACTACGCAAATACTACAAGAAAAAAAAACTGTTTGAGATACTATGACTTAATAACGAGAGGATATAGGTGATTTCCTATAAAACAGGACTGTACCACTATAACGTTGTTTCAAAGAAAAAAGTTGATTTTTCCTTATTCTCAGTCTTTCTTTCCAGGTTTCGCTTGATTCAACGGTTGTGACCGACCGACCTACCCAGAACAAAACCAGCACGAAAAACGAGGAAATAATTTTTTACAAGTGCAATAAAATTACGTAAATATAAAACTGAAGGTAAGCGATTATAACTAGAAATGAACTGTATGCGGCACGAGAACGGTGTCTCATGATTAGACTACACAAATACTACAAGAAAAAACTGTTTGAGATACTCATGGACTTAATAACGAGAGGATATAGGTGATTTCTATAAAACAGGGCTTTACCAATAGTGGTATAGACCACGGTTTCAAAGAAAAAGTCGATTTTTCCTAATTCTGTGTTTTTCTTAAAGGTTTTACCTGATTCGATGCTTGTGAACTGGGACTGACCGGCCGAGAGCAAAAACAGCACGAAAAAGGAAGAAACAAAACGTTTAGAATTCCATTAAAATTACGTAAGTATAAAACTGAAGGTAAGTTGATTATAACTAGAAATGGCCTGAATGCGGCACGAGAACGGTGTCTCATGATTAGACTACACAAATACTACACGAAAAACTGTTTGGAGATACTATGGACTTAATAACGCGAGGATATAGGTGATTTCCGATAAAACAGGGCTTTACCACTAAAACTCAGTTTCAAAGAAAAAGTCGATTTTTTCCTAATTCTCAGTCTTTTCTTTCCAGGTTCGCTTGATTCAACGGTTGTGACCGACCGACCTACCCAGAGCAAAACCAGCACGAAAACGAGGAAATAATTTTTACAAGTGCACAAAATTACGTAAATATAAAACTGAAGACAAGCGATTATAACTAGAAATGAACTGAATGTGGCACGAGAACGGTGTCTAATAATTAGACTACACAAATACTACAAGAAAAAAAAACTGTTTGGAGATACCATGGACTTAATAACGAGAGGATATAGGTGATTTCCTATAAAACAGGGCTGTACTCACTATAACGCCTTTCAAAAGAAAAAGTCGATTTTTTCCTAATTCTCAGTCTTTTCTTTCCAGGTTTCAGTTTGATTCAACGGTTGTGGACCGACTGACCTACCCAGAGCTAAACCAGCACGAAATACGAAGAAATAAAATTTTTACAAGTGCAATAAAATTACGTAATTATAAAACTAAAAATAACAGATTAGAACTAGAAATGGCCGAAATGCGGCGCAAGATGAAAATCTAACGATAAGGTTAAACGAATGCTACAATAAAAACAAATTTGACTGCTTGAGATTCTAATACACAAAGATATCGGTGAATTCCTATAAAACAGGACATCACCACTACACCTCGGTTTCAAAGGAAAATCGATTTTTCTAATTCTGTGTTTTTTCTTACAGGTTTTACCTGATCTGATGCTTGTGAACTTGACCGACCGGCCGAGAGCAAAAACAGCACGAAAAGGAAGAAACAAAAATGTTTAGAATTCCATTAAAATTACGTAAGTATAAAACTGAAGGTAAGCGATTATAACTAGAAATGGCCTTGAATGCGGCATCGAGAACGGTGTCTAATAATTAGACTACGCAAATACTACAAGAAAAACTGTTTGGAGATACTATGGACTTAATAACGAGAGGATATAGGTGATTTCCTATAAAACAGGACTGTACCACTATAACGTTGTTTCCAAAGAAAAAGTTGATTTTTCCTTATTCTCAGTCTTTTCTTTCCAGGTTTCGCTTGATTCAACGGTTGTGGACCGGACCGACCTACCCAGAGCAAAACCAGCACGAAAACGAGGAAATAAATTTTTACAAGTGCAATAAAATTACGTAATTATAAAACTAAAAATAACAGATTAGAACTAGAAATGGCCGAAATGCGGCGTATATTTATATCTTACGATAAGATTAAACGAATGCAAGAATAAAAACAAATTTGACTGTTTGAGATTCTAATACACAGAGATATCGGTGAATTCCTATAAAACAGGACATCACCACTACACCTCGGTTTCAAAGAAAAAGTCGATTTTTCTAATTCTGTGTTTTTTCTTACAGGTTTTACCTGATTTGAAGCTTGTGGACCGACCGATCGATCCAGAGAAAACCAGCACGAAAACGAGGAAACAAAATTTTTTACAAGTGCAATAAAATTACGTAAATATAAAACTGAAGACAAGCGATTATAACTAGAAATGGTCTGAATGCGGCACGAGAACGGTGTCTAATGATTAGACTACACAAATACTACAAGAAAAACTGTTTGAGATAATTATGGACTTAATAACGAGAGGATATAGGTGAATTCCTATAAAACAGGGTTTTACCAATAGTGGTATAGACCACGGTTTCAAAGAAAAAGTCGATTTTTCCTAATTCTGTGTGTTTTTCTTACAGGTTTTACCTGATTCGATGCTTGTGAACTGAGACTGACCGGGTTTATATACAAAAACAGCACGAAAAAGGAAGAAACAAAAATGTTTAGGATTCCATTAAAATTACGTAAGTATGAAACTGAAGGTAAGCGATTATAACCAGAAATGGCCTGAATGCGGCACGAGAACGGTGTCTAATAATTAGAGTACGCAAATACTACAAGAAAAACTGTTTGGAGATACTATGGACTTAATAACGAGAGGATATAGGTGATTTCTATAAAACAGGGCTGTACCACTATAACGTTGTTTCAAAGAAAAAGTCGATTTTTCCTAATTCTCAGTCTTTTCTTTCCAGGTTTCGCCTGATTCAACGGTTGTGGACCGGACCGACCTACCCAGAACAAAACCAGCACGAAAACGAGGAAATAAATTTTTACAAGTGCAATAAAATTACGTAAATATAAAACCGAAGGTAAGCGATTATAACTAGAAATGAACTGTATGCGGCACGAGAACGGTGTCTAATGATTAGAATACACAAATACTACAAGAAAAACCGTTTGAGATACTATGGACTTAATAACGAGAGGATATAGGTGATTTCCTATAAAACAGGGCTTTACCAATAGTGGTATAGACCACGGTTTCAAAGAAAAAGTCGATTTTTCCTAATTCTCAGTCTTTTCTTTCCAGGTTTCGCCTGATTCAACGGTTGTGGACCGGGACTGACCGGCCGAGAGCAAAACTGCACGAAAAAGGAAGAAACAAAATTTTTGAATTCTATTAAAATTACGTAAGTATAAAACTGAAGGTAAGCGATTAGCTTGAGACTCTAATAATAAAGATATCGGTGAATTCCTCTAAAACAGGACTTCACCACTACACCTCGGTTTCACTGAAAAGTCAATTTTTCGTATTTCTCTGTCTTTCTTTCCAGGTTTCGCCTGATTCAACGGTTATGGACCGGGACCGACCGATCCAGAGCAGCACGAAAACGAAGAAATAAAAATTATTACAAGTTCAACAAAATTACGTAATTATAAATCTAAAAATAACTGATTAGAACTAGAAATGGCCGAAATGCGGCGCAAGATGAGTATCTAACGATAAAGTTAAATGAATGCTACAATAAAAAACAAATTTGGACTGCTTGAGATTCTAATACACAAAGATATAGGTGAATTCCTATAAAACAGGACATCACCACTACACCTCGGTTTCAAAGAAAAGTCGATTGTTTTCTAATTCTGTGTGTTTTTCTTACAGGTTTTACCTGATCTGATGCTTGTGGACCAGGACTGATCGGCCGAGAGCAAAAACAGCATGAAAACGAGGAAATAAATTTTTACAAGTGCAATAAAATTACGTAAATATAAAACTGAAGGAAAGCGATTATAACTAGAAATGAACTGAATGCGGCACGAGAACGGTGTCTAATGATTAGACTACACAAATACTACAAGAAAAACTGTTTGAGATACTATGGACTTAATAACGAGAGGATATAGGTGATTTCCTATAAAACAGGGCTTTACCAATAGTGGTATAGACCACTGTTTCAAAGAAAAAGTCGATTTTTCCTAATTCTGTGTGTTTTTCTTACAGGTTTTACCTTATTCGATGCTTGTGAACTGGGATTGACCGGCCGAGAGCAAAAACAGCACGAAAAAGGAAGAAACAAAAATGTTTAGAATTCCATTAAAATTACGTAAGTATAAAACTGAAGGTAAGCGATTATAACTAGAAATGGCCTGAATGCGGCACGAGAACGGTGTCTAATAATTAGACTACGCAAATACTACAAGAAAAAACTGTTTGGAGATACTATGGACTTAATAACGAGAGGATATAGGTGATTTCCTATAAAACAGGGCTGTACCACTATAACGTTGTTTCAAAGAAAAGTCGATTTTTCTAATTCTCAGTCTTTTCTTTCCAGGTTTCGCTTGATTCAACGGTTGTGGACCGGGACTGACCTACCCAGAACAAAACCAGCACGAAACACGAGGAAATAATTTTTTTTAAAAGTGCAATAAAATTACGTAAATATAAAACTGAAGGTAAGCGATTATAACTAGAAATGAACTGTATGCGGCACGAGAACGGTGTCTAATGATTAGACTACACAAATACTACAAGAAAAAACTGTTTGAGATACTATGGACTTAATAACGAGAGGATATAGGTGAATTCCTATAAAACAGGGCTTTACCAATAGTGGTATAGACCACGGTTTCAAAGAAAAAGTCGATTTTTTCCTAATTCTCAGTCTTTTCTTTCCAGGTTTCGCCTGATTCAACGGTTGTGGACCGGGACTGACCGGCCGAGAGCAAAAACTGCACGAAAAAGGAAGAAACAAAATTTTTTTGAATTCTATTAAAATTACGTAAGTATAAAACTGAAGGTAAGCGATTAGCTTGAGACTCTAATACACAAAGATATCGGTGAATTCCTCTAAAACAGGACTTCACCACTACACTTCGGTTTCACTGAAAAAGTCAATTTTTTCGTATTTCTCTGTCTTTTCTTTCCAGGTTTCGCCTGATTCAACGGTTATGGACTGGGACTGACCGATCCAGAGCAGCACGAAAACGAAGAAATAAAAATTATTACAAGTTCAACAAAATTACGTAATTATAAATCTAAAATAACTGATTAGAACTAGAAATGGCTGAAATGCGGCGCAAGATGAGTATCTAACGATAAAGTTAAACGAATGCTACAATAAAAACAAATTTGACTGCTTGAGATTCTAATAATAAAGATATATAGGTGAATTCCTATAAAACAGGACATCACCACTACACCTCGGTTTCAAAGAAAAGTCGATTTTTTCCTAATTCTGTGTGTTTTACAGGTTTTACCTGATTCGATGCTTGTGGACCAGGACTGATCGGCCGAGAGCAAAAACAGCACGAAAAACGAGGAAATAAATTTTTACAAGTGCAATAAAATTACGTAAATATAAAACTGAAGGAAAGCGATTATAACTAGAAATGAACTGAATGCGGCACGAGAACGGTGTCTAATGATTAGACTACACAAATACTACAAGAAAAAACTGTTTGAGATACTCATGGACTTAATAACGAGGATATAGGTGATTTCTATAAAACAGGGCTTTACCAATAGTGGTATAGACCACTGTTTCAAAGAAAAGTCAATTTTTCCTAATTCTGTGTGTTTTTCTTACAGGTTTTACCTGATTCGATGCTTGTGAACTGGGACTGACCGGCTGAGAGCAAAACAGCACGAAAAAGGAAGAAACAAAAATGCCGAATTCCATTAAAATTACGTAAGCATTAAACTGAAGGTAAGCGATTATAACTAGAAATGGCCTGAATGCGGCACGAGAACGGTG
Source organism: Teinopalpus imperialis (assembly GCA_029286865.1). NCBI lineage: Eukaryota > Metazoa > Arthropoda > Insecta > Lepidoptera > Papilionidae > Teinopalpus > Teinopalpus imperialis. Next base: position 10,073 of record JAGSMU010000892.1, on the reverse strand, counting down.
TCTAATAATTAGACTACGCAAATACTACAAGAAAAACTGTTTGGAGATACTATGGACTTAATAACGAGAGGATATAGGTGATTTCATAAAACAGGGCTGTACCACTATAACGTTGTTTCAAAGAAAAAGTCGATTTTTCCTTATTCTCAGTCTTTTCTTTCCAGGTTTCGCTTGATTCAACGGCTGTGGACCGGGACTGACCTACCCAGAGCAAAACCAGCACGAAAACGAGGAAATAAATTTTTTACAAGTGCAATAAAATTACGTAAATATAAAACTGAAGGAAAGCGATTATAACTAGAAATGAACTGAATGCGGCACGAGAACGGTGTCTAATGATTAGACTACACAAATACTACAAGAAAAACTGTTTGAGATACTATGGACTTAATAACGAGAGGATATAGGTGATTTCCTATAAAACAGGGCTTTACCAATAGTGGTATAGACCACGGTTTCAAAGAAAAGTCGATTTTTCCTTATTCTCAGTCTTTTCTTCCAGGTTTCGCCTGATTCAACGGTTGTGGACCGACCGACCGGCCGAGAGCAAAAACTGCACGAAAAAGGAAGAAACAAAATTTTTGAATTCTATTAAAATTACGTAAGTATAAAACTGAAGGTAAGCGATTAGCTTGAGACTCTAATACACAAAGATATCGGTGAATTCCTATAAAACAGACATCACCACTACACCTCGGTTTCACTGAAAGTCAATCTTTTCGTATTTCGTCTTTTCTTTCCAGGTTTGCCTGATTCAACGGTTGCGGACCGGGACTGACCGATCCAGAGCAGCACGAAAACGAAGAAATAAAAATTATTACAAGTTCAACAAAATTACGTAATTATAAATCTAAAAATAACTGATTAGAACTAGAAATGGCCGAAATGCGGCGCAAGATGAGTATCTAACGATAAAGTTAAACGAATGCTACAATAAAAAACAAATTTGGACTGCTTGAGATTCTAATATTAATAAAGATATAGGTGAATTCCTATAAAACAGGACATCACCACTACACCTCGGTTTCAAAGAAAAAGTCGATTGTTTTCTAATTCTGTGTTTTTTTCTTACAGGTTTTACCTGATTCGATGCTTGTGAACTGAGACTGACCGGCCGAGAGCAAAAACAGCACGAAAACGAGGAAATAAATTTTTTACAAGTGCAATAAAATTACGTAAGTATAAAACTGAAGGAAAGCGATTATAACTAGAAATGAACTGAATGCGGTGACGAGAACGGTGTCTAATGATTAGACTACAAATACTACAAGAAAAAACTGTTTGAGATACTCATGGACTTAATAACGAGAGGATATAGGTGATTTCCTATAAAACAGGGCTTTACCAATAGTGGTATAGACCACTGTTTCAAAGAAAAGTCAATTTTTCCTAATTCTGTGTGTTTTTCTTACAGGTTTTACCTGATTCGATGCTTGTGAACTGACTGACCGGCCGAGAGCAAAACAGCACGAAAAAGGAAGAAACAAAAATGTTTAGAATTCCATTAAAATTACGTAAGTATAAAACTGAAGGAAAGCGATTATAACTAGAAATGGCCTGAATGCGGCACGAGAACGGTGTCTAATAATTAGACTACGCAAATACTACAAGAAAAACCGTTTGGAGATACTTCATGGACTTAATAACGAGGATATAGGCGGATTTCCTATAAAACAGGGCTGTACCACTATAACGTTGTTTCAAAGAAAAAGTCGATTTTTTCCTTATTCTCAGTCTTTTCTTTCCAGGTTTCGCTTGATTCAACGGTTGTGGACCGGGACTGACCTACCCAGAGCAAAACCAGCACGAAAACGAGGAAATAAATTTTTAAGGCGCAATAAAATTACGTAATTATAAAACTAAAAATAAATAGATTAGAACTAGAAATGGCCGAAATGCGGCGTAAGATGAGTATCTTACGATAAGATTAAACGAATGCAAGAATAAAAAACAAATTTGGACTGTTTGAGATTCTAATACACAGAGATATCGGTGAATTCCTATAAAACAGGACATCACCACTACACCTCGGTTTCAAAGAAAAGTCGATTTTTTTCTAATTCTGTGTGTTTTTCTTACAGGTTTTACCTGATTCGATGCTTGTGGATCGGGACTGATCGATCCAGAGAAAACCAGCACGAAAACGAGGAAATAAATTTTTAAGGCGCAATAAAATTACGTAAATATAAAACTGAAGGTGCTGATTATAACTAGAAATGGCCTAAATGCGGCACGAGAACGGTGTCTAATGATTAGACTACACAAATACTACAAGAAAAAACTGTTTGAGATACTATGGACTTAATAACGAGAGGATATAGGTGATTTCATAAAACAGGGCTGTACCACTATAACGTTGTTTCAAAGAAAAGTCGATTTTTCCTAATTCTCAATCTTTTCTTTCCAGGTTTCGCTTGATTCAACGGTTGTGGACCGGGACTGACCTACCCAGAGCAAAACCAGCACGAAAACGAGGAAATAAAAATATTTACAAGCGCAATAAAATTACGTAATTATAAAACTAAAAATAACAGATTAGAACTAGAAATGGCCGAAATGCGGCGCAAGATGAGTATCTAACGATAAGGTTAAACGAATGCTACAATAAAAACAAATTTGGACTGCTTGAGATTCTAATACACAAAGATATCGGTGAATTCCTATAAAACAGACATCACCACTACACCTCGGTTTCAAAGAAAAAGTCGATTTTTTCTAATTCTGCGTTTTTTTCTTACAGGTTTTACCTGATTCGATGCTTGTGGATCGGGACTGATCGATCCAGAGAAAACCAGCACGAAAACGAGGAAATAAATTTTTACAAGCGCAATAAAATTACGTAAATATAAAACTGAAGGTAAGCGATTATAACTAGAAATGGCCTAAATGCGGTATCGAGAACGCCCAATGATTAGACTACAAATACTACAAGAAAAACTGTTTGAGATACTATGGACTTAATAACGAGAGGATATAGGTGATTTCCTATAAAACAGGGCTTTACCAATAGTGGTATAGACCACGGTTTCAAAGAAAAAGTCGATTTTTCCTAATTCTGTGTGTTTTTCTTACAGGTTTTACCTGATTCGATGCTTGTGAACTGAGACTGACCGGCCGAGAGCAAAAACAGCACGAAAAAGGCTGAAGAAACAAAAATGTTTAGGATTCCATTAAAATTACGTAAGTATAAAACTGAAGGTAAGCGATTATAACTAGAAATGGCCTGAATGCGGCACGAGAACGGTGTCTAATAATTAGACTACGCAAATACTACAAGAAAAACTGTTTGGAGATACTTGGCGGACTTAATAACGAGAGGATATAGGTGAATTCCTATAAAACAGGGCTAAAAATTAATTATAACGTTGTTTCAAAGAAAAGTCAATTTTTCCCTAATTCTCAGTCTTTTCTTTCCAGGTTTCGCCTGATTCAACGGTTATGGACCGGGACTGACCGATCCAGAGCAGCACGAAAAACGAAGAAATAAAATTATTACAAGTTCAACAAAATTACGTAATTATAAATCTAAAAATAACTGATTAGAACTAGAAATGGCCGAAATGCGGCGCAAGATGAGTATCTAACGATAAGGTTAAACGAATGCTACAATAAAAACAAATTTGGACTGCTTGAGATTCTAATAATAATAAAGATATAGGTGAATTCCTATAAAACAGGACATCACCACTACACCTCGGTTTCAAAGAAAAAGTCGATTGTTTTCTAATTCTGTGTGTTTTTCTTACAGGTTTTACCTGATCTGATGCTTGTGGACCAGGACTGATCGGCCGAGAGCAAAAACAGCACGAAAACGAGGAAATAAATTTTTACAAGTGCAATAAAATTACGTAAGCATAAAACTGAAGGAAAGCGATTATAACTAGAAATGAACTGAATGCGGCACGAGAACGGTGTCTAATGATTAGACTACACAAATACTACAAGAAAAAACTGTTTGAGATACTATGGACTTAATAACGAGAGGATATAGGTGATTTCTATAAAACAGGGCTTTACCAATAGTGGTATAGACCACTGTTTCAAAGAAAAAGTCGATTTTTCCTAATTCTGTGTGTTTTTCTTACAGGTTTTACCTGATTCGATGCTTGTGAACTGGGATTGACTGGCCGAGTGCAAAACAGCACGAAAAAGGAAGATACAAAATGTTTAGAATTCCATTAAAATTACGTAAGCATAAAACCCAGCTGCAAGCGATTATAACTAGAAATGGCCTGAATGCGGCACGAGAACGGTGTCTCATGATTAGACTACACAAATACTACACGAAAAAACTGTTTGGAGATACTATGGACTTAATAACGAGGATATAGGTGATTTCCGATAAAACAGGGCTTTACCACTAAAACTCGGTTTCAAAGAAAATCCTAATTTCAGTCTTTTCTTTCCAGGTTTCGCTTGATTCAACGGTTGTGACCGACTGACCTACCCAGAGCAATACCAGCACGAAAACGAGGAAATAATTTTTTACAAGTGCACAAAATTACGTAAATATAAAACTGAAGGTAAGCTGATTATAACTAGAAATGGCCTGAATGCGGCACGAGAACGGTGTCTCATAATTAGACTACACAAATACTACACGAAAAACTGTTTGGAGATACTATGGACTTAATAACGCGAGGATATAGGTGATTTCCGATAAAACAGGGCTTTACCACTAAAACTCGGTTTCCAAAGAAAAAGTCGATTTTTCCTAATTCTCAGTCTTTTTCCACATTTCGCCTGATTCAAAGGTTAAAATCGGGACTGACCCATCCAGAGCAAAACCAGCACGAAAAAAACGAAGAAATAAAATTTTTACAAGTGCAATAAAATTACGTAATTATAAAACTAAAACAACAGATTAGAACTAGAATGGCCGAAATGCGGCGCAAGATGAGTATCTAACGATAAGGTTAAACGAATGCTAAAACAGGGCTTTACCACTAAAACTCGGCTTCAAAGAAAAAGTCGATTTTTCCTAATTCTCAGTCTTTTCTTTCCAGGTTTCGCTTGATTCAACGGTTGTGGACCGACTGACCCATCCAGAGCAAAACCAGCACGAAATACGAAGAAATAAAATTTTTACAAGTGCAATAAAATTACGTAATTATAAAACTAAAAATAACAGATTAGAACTAGAAATGCCCGAAATGCGGCGCAAGATGAAAATCTAACGATAAGGTTAAACGAATGCTACAATAAAAACAAATTTGACCGTTTGGAGATTCTAATATTAATAAAGATATCGGTGAATTCCTATAAAACAGACATCACCACTACACCTCGGTTTCAAAGAAAAGTCGATTTTTCTAATTCTGTGTGTTTTTCTTACAGGTTTTACCTGATCTGATGCTGCATCGACTGATCGATCCAGAGAAAACCAGCACGAAAACGAGGAAATAAAATTTTTACAAGTGCAATAAAATTACGTAAATATAAAACTGAAGGTAAGCGATTATAACTAGAAATGGCCTAAATGCGGCATCGAGAACGGTGTCTAATGATTAGACTACACAAATACTACAAGAAAAAAACTGTTTGAGATAATTATGGACTTAATAACGAGGATATAGGTGATTTATAAAACAGGGTTTTACCAATAGTGGTATAGACCACGGTTTCAAAGAAAAGTCGATTTTTCCTAATTCTGTGTGTTTTTCTTACAGGTTTTACCTTATTCGATGCTTGTGAACTGGGACTGACCGGCCGAGAGCAAAAACAGCACGAAAAAGGAAGAAACAAAATGTTTAGGATTCCATTAAAATTACGTAAGTATAAAACTGAAGGAAAGCGATTATAACTAGAAATGGCCTGAATGCGGCACGAGAACGGTGTCTAATAATTAGACTGGCTACAAATACTACAAGAAAAAAACTGTTTGGAGATACTATGGACTTAATAACGAGAGGATATAGGTGATTTCCTATAAAACAGGGCTGTACCACTATAACGTTGTTTCAAAGAAAAAGTCAATTTTTTCCTAATTCTCAGTCTTTTCTTTCCAGGTTTCGCCTGATTCAACGGTTATGGACCGGGACTGACCGATCCAGAGCAGCACGAAAAACGAAGAAATAAAAATTATTACAAGTTCAACAAAATTACGTAATTATAAATCTAAAAATAACTGATTAGAACTAGAAATGCCCGAAATGCGGCGCAAGATGAGTATCTAACGATAAAGTTAAACGAATGCTACAATAAAAAACAAATTTGGACTGCTTGAGATTCTAATACACAAAGATATAGGTGAATTCCTATAAAACAGGACATCACCACTACACCTCGGTTTCAAAGAAAAGTCGATTGTTTTCTAATTCTGTGTGTTTTTCTTACAGGTTTTACCTGATCTGATGCTTGTGGACCAGGACTGATCGGCCGAGAGCAAAACAACACGAAAACGAGGAAATAAATTTTTACAAGTGCAATAAAATTACGTAAATATAAAACTGAAGGAAAGCGATTATAACTAGAAATGAACTGAATGCGGCACGAGAACGGTGTCTAATGATTAGACTACACAAATACAAGAAAAACTGTTTGAGATAATTATGGACTTAATAACGAGAGGATATAGGCGATTTCCTATAAAACAGGGCTTTACCAATAGTGGTATAGACCACTGTTTCAAAGAAAAGTCGATTTTTCCTAATTCTGTGTGTTTTTCTTACAGGTTTTACCTTATTCGATGCTTGTGAACTGGGACTGACCGGCCGAGAGCAAAACAGCACGAAAAAGGAAGAAACAAAATGTTTAGAATTCCATTAAAATTACGTAAGTATAAAACTGAAGGTAAGCGATTATAACTAGAAATGGCCTGAATGCGGCACGAGAACGGTGTCTCATGATTAGACTTGGTCTCCGGATCCCGCACACTTAATGTTGGTATTTCACGCTGATATTCCGTGAGGACGCGGTCCTTCCGTGGTCGCTGACCCATTCTATTTCGTACATGCTGCAGCGTTGATCCACGATCCATTTACGCAAAGACATGGTACGTATAAACATAACACCCACGGGTGTCAACTGTCAACAACCGTGATATTACAAATACTATTCCTGGGAAGGAATCGAACTCAGGACTCTGACGCAATAATATTTATATTATTATTTAACTTTAGTGTACATGCTTTATATACGGGAAGTAATATAGGAAATGTATGTACAAAGTTACGAGTCTTAATTTATATTAATAATCTCTTCCAGCAGGCCTGCTTGGATATATTATCAGGAATAAAAACAGTGTACTCATAAAAAATAAAAAATACAAAAAGAAATAAAGAAAATAATAGAACAAAATGAATTCAGAACTATATTTATGTACAAACATCCATAAATATACATTTTAAATACCTATATAAAATATTTTACGAGTGTCAACAACTAGTGGCATTCTAGTCAAACACTAGTTTAACTTAAAAATATTACTTGTATCATGCATACATTGAATAAAGCGGCAAGTGCCGCACAATGGCTGCCGCTCTGTACTGTGGTAAATAAAAGGATTTTATTTTAAAAAATAAAATTTATTTTCTCCTTAAATTTGCGATTCTATTATATCCCAGAATGCTCATCGTGCCGTAAATATTTGCGCAGGTTACTCGTAGCGCTGTCTCTGAATTCATTCAACCATTAAATTCACCCGCTTCTGATAAAGATTATGACCGCATGCCCTACCGCACTAAACTTGATGACAAAAAGGTACCCCAGTAATCTACAGGTCGAGTTTTGGAAAAGGCCCCGCACCATATTACTACAGTTTCCAGGACTTCAATGTTTTTTTATGTCCGACTTGAAAGTTTATCAATTCGCAGATACCTTCCTCCGTTAGACGAAGCTTCATCTTACAGCTTTGGCTTTTTACCACGCTCTATATATAATGAAATGGTGAAACAAAAGGTTCAAGATCAGCAATCATTCTTTTTTCTGCTAAAAATGTTCAATGTTCACTTTTATTTTTAATATAGTTATAAACAGTTATTTCTTTTCTCTGGTAGAATCATTCCAGGAAGCAATTTCTATCCCGAACACTTTGAACCTTTATTAATATCAAATACCGCAGCACTACCACCATCAGCGAACTGTGGAGATCTTTAGATCGGATACCGACCTCTTCCAACGATTTCTGCAAATAAGTGAGCAACATCGGAACCAGAGTGCATGCCCCGCCCCTGCCAACCGTGTTCCTGTGTCGGTAGAGGCAGTGTCCAGGTCGGTCGTCACCTCGCCCTCGGTTGTTGCGTCTGCACTGGTTGTTCCGAGACATTTTTGTTACCGTAATGGATTATTCCATTTCTATACCCGGGTGCGGCTAAGGCATCATCTTCGATCCCGGCGACGCGATACGGATGCCAAGTGAATCACCGACAGGTGAAATTATCAGATTGTTTCGGGCAGCATTGATTGAGACCCTTGGCACTCAACATCAATGAAGAAGGCGATGGAACGCCCCAATGAGTCTTCGACGCGGCGGAATGGATAGTAACTCGAGCAAGCAGCCCACCTGGTAGCAAGTGATCACCACCATGCATCCGCCCCATCAGGTGCGCCGTCACCTTGCAGCGTGTAGGCTCTTTATTTGAAGTCGAATATCTGTTCGGAAATACCGCTGGTGGCGCTGCATTCCCATAGATTTCTCAGTTTCTTTGGCGTGGGCAGAAAATTTGGCGTAAAGGGCACAGTGGTGATTCCCAGCCATCACGATGATGAGGATTTGGTTACATTTAACGGCAAAGACGTTTAAACTCAGCGGCTGGAATTAATCCAACATCTATTCAGAACACTGCCCTTGGTAATTTCACAAAAACATATGCATGCAAATGATCTCAAATGCGCATCACTCCGATCGGGTGCTACCATCATGGATCTGGATCCGCTGTTCGCTGAATTAAATCAACCTGGCGATTCGCCCAAACAGCAGCGTTATGCTGCTACTGGCCGATCTCTGTGAGGGCACTTCTTCCCCAGTCGTCATATTGACGCTGGCAATTTGCTCTACCACTACACCTCGGTTTCACAGAAAAGTCGATTTTTCTGTATTTCTCTGTCTTTTCTTTCTAGGTTTTGCCGACCAACGGTTGCGAACACCGACCTGATCCAGAGCAAAACCATAATGGAAAACGAAGAAACAAAATTCTTTTCGCTAAATAAAATTACGTAATTATAAACTAAAAATAACAGGTTAGAACTAGAAATGGCCGAAAATGCGGCGCAAGATGAGTATCTATAACGATAAGGTTGCCGAATGCTACAATAAAACAAATTTGGATCATTTGAGATCTCTTAAACACAAAGATATCGGTGAATTCCTATGCCAGGACACTAATTTCACCGCTCAAAGAAAGCCTGATTTTTCCTAATTATGTGTTTTTCTACAAGTTTTACCTGATCTGATGCTTGTGGACCGACTATTCAGCCGAGAGCAAAACAGCAGCTAGGCTGAAGAACAAAAAATGCCTAGAATTTATTAAAATTACGTAAGTATAAACCTTCGGAAGGCAAGCTGATTATAACAGAAATACCTGAACGCACGAGAACGGTGGTTCCGAATGATTAGACTACGTACACAAGAAAAGCCATTTATGATATTTATGACTTACTAACGCTGGCGATATAGGTGATTTCCTAAAACAGGGCTCTCTTTTTACTTCCACTTCTTATAATTCCTTTGCTTCCAAAGAAAAGTCGATTTTTTCCTTAATTCTCAGTCTTTTCTTTCCGCGCCGTCTGATTCAACGGTTGTGACCGACTGACCGGCCGAGAGCAAAACCGCACGAAAAAAAGCAAGAAACAAAATTTTTGAATTCTATTAAAATTACGTAAGCATAAAACCAAATGCTGATTAGCTTGAGACTCCAATACATTAAAGATATTTCCGGTGAATTCCTCTAAAAACAGACTTCACCACTACACCTCGGTTTCATTCGTCACCTTTCTATTTCTGTCTTTTCTTTCCAGGTTTCGCCTGATTCAACGGTTATGGACCGACTGACCAGATCCAGAGCAGCAATGAAAACGAAGAAATAAAACGGTCATGCAAGTTCCAACAAAATTACGTAATTATAAATCTAAAA
>JAGSMU010000891.1:0-10297 GCA_029286865.1 Teinopalpus imperialis | reverse complement strand
TAACTGATTAGATTACCTGATCTGATGCTTGTGGACCGACTATTCAGCCGAGAGCAAAACAGCAGCTAGGCTGAAGAACAAAAAATGCCTAGAATTTATTAAAATTACGTAAGTATAAACCTTCGGAAGGCAAGCTGATTATAACAGAAATACCTGAACGCACGAGAACGGTGGTTCCGAATGATTAGACTACGTACACAAGAAAAGCCATTTATGATATTTATGACTTACTAACGCTGGCGATATAGGTGATTTCCTAAAACAGGGCTCTCTTTTTACTTCCACTTCTTATAATTCCTTTGCTTCCAAAGAAAAGTCGATTTTTTCCTTAATTCTCAGTCTTTTCTTTCCGCGCCGTCTGATTCAACGGTTGTGACCGACTGACCGGCCGAGAGCAAAACCGCACGAAAAAAAGCAAGAAACAAAATTTTTGAATTCTATTAAAATTACGTAAGCATAAAACCAAATGCTGATTAGCTTGAGACTCCAATACATTAAAGATATTTCCGGTGAATTCCTCTAAAAACAGACTTCACCACTACACCTCGGTTTCATTCGTCACCTTTCTATTTCTGTCTTTTTCTTTCCAGGTTTCGCCTGATTCAACGGTTATGGACCGACTGACCAGATCCAGAGCAGCAATGAAAACGAAGAAAATAAAACGGTCATGCAAGTTCCAACAAAATTACGTAATTATAAATCTAAAATAACTGATTAGAACTAGAACGCCATCGGTTGTGGCAGTTTCGGTTACGTGTTAGCACAAGTCTTAAGCATTCAAATTGGTTTTGTTATAGCATTTGTTCAGTGTAATAGTTGAACAGTCATCCTGCGCCGCATTTTGGCCATTTCTAGTCTAGTTAGCAATCAGTTATTTTTAGTTTCATAATTGCGTAATTTTATTCCATTTGTAAAAGAAATTTTCATGTCTTCGTTTTTCGTGCTGATTTTGTAACCTAACCTAGCCTAACCTAGCCTAACCTAACCTAGCCTAGCCTAACCTAACCACCTATATCTTTGTGTATTAGAGGTCTTAAGCATTCAAATTGGTTTTGTTGTAGCATTTGTTCAGTGTAATCGTTAGACCAGTCATCCTGCGCCGTATTTAGGCCATTTCTAGATCTAGTTGTAATCAGTTATTTTTGGTTTCATAATTGCGTAATTTTATTCCATTTGTAAAAGAAATTTTCATGTCTTCGTTTTTCGTGCTGATTTTGTAACCTAACCTAACCTAACCTAACCTAACCTAACCTAACCTAACCTATTACCTATATCTTTGTGTATTGGAGTCTTAAGCGTTCAAATTGGTTTTGTTGTAGCATTTGTTCAATTAATCGTTAGACAGTCATCCTGCGCCGTATTTAGGCCATTTCTAGTCTAGTTGTAATCAGTTATTTTTAGTTTCATAATTACGTAATTTTATTCCATTTGTAAAATTTTCATGTCTTCTTCGTTTTTCGTGCTGATTTTGTAACCTAACCTAACCTAACCTAACCTAACCTAACCCTAATACCTATATCTTTGTGTATTAGAGTCTTAAGCATTCAAATTGGTTTTGTTGTAGCATTTGTTCAGTGTAATCGTTAGACAGTCATCCTGCGCCGCATTTTGGCCATTTCTAGTCTAGTTATAATCAGTTATTTTTAGTTTCATAATTACGTAATTTTATTCCATTTGTAAAATTTTCATGTCTTCGTTTTTCGTGCTGATTTTGTAACCTAACCTAACCTAACTAACCTAACCTAACCTAACCTAACCTAACCACCTATATCTTTGTGTATTAGAGTCTTAAGCATTCAAATTGGTTTTGTTATAGCATTTGTTCAGTGTAATCGTTGGACAGTCATCCTGCGCCGTATTTAGGCCATTTCTAGTCTGGATTGTAATCAGTTATTTTTAGTTTCATAATTACGTAATTTTATTCCATTTGTAAAAGAAATTTTCATGTCTTCGTTTTTCGTGCTGATTTTGTAGCCTAACCTAACCTAACCTAACCTAACCACCTATATCTTTGTGTATTAGAGTCTTAAGCATTCCAAATTGGTTTTGTTGTAGCATTTGTTCAGTGTAATAGTTAGACAGTCATCCTGCGCCGCATTTAGGCCATTTCTAGTCTAGTTAGCAATCAGTTATTTTTAGTTTCATAATTACGTAATTTTATTCCATTTGTAAAATTTTCATGTCTTCGTTTTTCGTGCTGATTTTGTAACCTAACTAACCTAACCACCTATATCTTTGTGTATTAGAGTCTTAAGCATTCCAAATTGGTTTTGTTGTAGCATTTGTTCAGTGTAATCGTTAGACAGTCATCCTGCGCCGCATTTAGGCCATTTCTAGTCTAGTTGTAATCAGTTATTTTTAGTGTCATAATTACGTAATTTTATTCTATTTGTAAAATTTTCATGTCTTCGTTTTCGTGCTAATTTTGTAACCTAACCTAACTAACCTAACCCTAACCTAACTAACCTAACCACCTATATCTTTTATTGTATTATTAGAGTCTTAAGCATTCCAAATTGGTTTTGTTGTAGCATTTGTTCAATTGTAATCGTTAGACAGTCATCCTGCGCCGTATTTAGGCCATTTGTGATCCTAGTTGTAATCAGTTATTTTTAGTTTCATAATTACGTAATTTTATTCCATTTGTAAAATTTTCATGTCTTCGTTTTCGTGCTGATTTTGTAACTAACCTAACCTAACCTAACCTAACCACCTATATCTTTGTGTATTAGAGTCTTAAGCATTCCAAATTGGTTTTGTTGTAGCATTTGTTCAGTGTAATCGTTAGACAGTCATCCTGCGCCGCATTTAGGCCATTTCTAGTCTGGTTGTAATCAGTTATTTTTAGTTTCATAATTACGTAATTTTATTCCATTTGTAAAATTTTCATGTCTTCGTTTTCGTGCTGATTTTGTAACCTAACCTAATCTTACCTAACCTAACCTAACCACCTATATCTTTTATTATTAGAGTCTTAAGCATTCCAAATTGGTTTTTGTTGTAGCATTTGTTCCAGTGTAATCGTTAGACAGTCATCCTGCGCCGCATTTAGGCCATTTCTAGTCTAGTTGTAATCAGTTATTTTTAGTTTCATAATTGCGTAATTTTATTCTATTTGTAAAATTTTCATGTCTTCGTTATTCGTGCTGATTTTGTAACTAACCTAGCCTAACCTAACCTAGCCTAACCTAACCTAACCACCTATATCTTTGTGTATTAGAGTCTTAAGCATTCCAAATTGGTTTTGTTGTAGCATTTGTTCAATTAATCGTTAGACAGTCATCCTGCGCCGCATTTAGGCCATTTCTAGTCTAGTTGTAATCAGTTATTTTTAGTGTCATAATTACGTAATTTTATTCTGTTGTAAAAATTTTCATGTCTTCGTTTTTCGTGCTGATTTAGTAACCTAACCTAACTAACCTAACCACCTATATCTTTGTGTATTAGAGTCTTAGAAAAGCATTCCAAATTGGTTTTGTTGTAGCATTTGTTCCAGTGTAATCGTTAGACAGTCATCCTGCGCCGTATTTAGGCCATTTCTGAATCTAGTTGTAATCAGTTATTTTTTAGTTTCATAATTACGTAATTTTATTCCATTTGTAAAAGAAATTTTCATGTCTTCGTTTTCATTGCTGATTTAGTAACCTAACCTAACCTAACCACCTATATCTTTGTGTATTAGAGTCTTAAGCATTCCAAATTGGTTTTTGTTGTAGCATTTGTTCAATTAATCGTTAGACAGTCATCCTGCGCCGCATTTAGGCCATTTCTAGTCTAGTTGTAATCAGTTATTTTTAGTTTCATGATTACGTAATTTTATTCCATTGTAAAAATTTTCATGTCTTCGTTTTTCGTGCTGATTTTGTAACTAACCTAACCTAGCCTAACCTAACCTAACCACCTATCTTTGTGTATTGGAGTCTTAAGCATTCAAATTGGTTTTGTTGTAGCATTTGTTCCAGTGTAATCGTTGGACAGTCATCCTGCGCCGTATTTAGGCCATTTCTGAATCTAGTTGTAATCAGTTATTTTTAGTTTCATAATTGCGTAATTTTATTCTATTTGTAAAATTTTCGTAATCTTCGTTTTTCGTGCTGATTTTGTAACTAACCTAACCTAATCTTACCTAACCTAACCTAACCACCTATATCTTTATTATTAAGTCTTAAGCATTCCAAATTGGTTTTGTTGTAGCATTTGTTCAGTGTAATCGTTAGACAGTCATCCTGCGCCGTATTTAGGCCATTTCTAGTCTAGTTGTAATCAGTTATTTTTAGTTTCGCCAATTACGTAATTTTATTCCATTTGTAAAATTTTCATGTCTTCGTTTTTCGTGCTGATTTAGTAACCTTACCTAACCTAACCACCTATATCTTTGTGTATTAGGTCTTAAGCATTCCAAATTGGTTTTGTTGTGGCATTTGTTCAGTGTAATCGTTGGACAGTCATCCTGCGCCGTATTTAGGCCATTTCTGAATCTAGTTGTAATCAGTTATTTTTAGTTTCATAATTACGTAATTTTATTCCATTTGTAAAAGAAATTTTCATGTCTTCGTTTTTCGTGCTGATTTTGTAACCTAACTTCTTCTTCTTCCTAACCACCTATATCTTTGTGTATTAAGTCTTAAGCATTCAAATTGGTTTTGTTGTAGCATTTGTTCAGTGTAATCGTTAGACAGTCATCCTACGCCGCATTTAGGCCATTTCTAGTCTAGTTGTAATCAGTTATTTTTAGTGTCATAATTACGTAATTTTGTTCTATTTGTAAAAGAAATTTTCATGTCTTCGTTTTTCGTGCTGATTTAGTAACCTTACCTAACCTAACCTAATACCTATATCTTTGTGTATTAAGTCTTAAGCATTCCAAATTGGTTTTGTTGTAGCATTTGTTCAGTGTAATAGTTAGACCAGTCATCCTGCGCCGCATTTAGGCCATTTCTGAATCTAGTTAGCAATCAGTTATTTTTAGTTTCATAATTACGTAATTTTATTCCATTTGTAAAAATTTTCATGTCTTCGTTTTTCGTGCTGATTTTGTAACCTAACCTAACCTAACTAACCTAACCTATATCTTTATTATTAGAGTCTTAAGCGTTCCAAATTGGTTTTGTTGTAGCATTTGTTCAGTGTAATCGTTAGACAGTCATCCTGCGCCGCATTTAGGCCATTTCTAGTCTAGTTGTAATCGAGTTATTTTTAGTGTCATAATTACGTAATTTTATTCTATTTGTAAAAATTTTCATGTCTTCGTTTTTCATTGCTGATTTTGTAACCTAACCTAACCTAACCTAACCACCTATATCTTTGTGTATTAGAGTCTTAAGCATTCCAAATTGGTTTTGTTGTAGCATTTGTTCCAGTGTAATAGTTAGACAGTCATCCTGCGCCGCATTTAGGCCATTTCTGAATCTAGTTGTAATCAGTTATTTTTAGTTTCATAATTACGTAATTTTATTCTATTTGTAAAAGAAATTTTCATGTCTTCGTTTTTCGTGCTGATTTTGTAACTAACCTAACCTAATCTTACCTAACCTAACCACCTATATCTTTGTGTATTAGAGTCTTAAGCATTCCAAATTGGTTTTGTTGTAGCATTTGTTCCAGTGTAATCGTTAGACAGTCATCCTGCGCCGCATTTAGGCCATTTCTAGTCTGGATTGTAATCAGTTATTTTTAGTGTCATAATTACGTAATTTTATTCTATTTGTAAAATTTTCATGTCTTCGTTTTCGTGCTAATTTTGTAACCTAACCTAACCTAACCTAACCTAACCACCTATATCTTTGTGTATTAAGTCTTAAGCATTCCAAATTGGTTTTGTTGTAGCATTTGTTCAGTGTAATCGTTAGACAGTCATCCTGCGCCGCATTTAGGCCATTTCTGAATCTAGTTGTAATCAGTTATTTTTAGTTTCATAATTACGTAATTTTATTCCATTTGTAAAAATTTTCATGTCTTCGTTATTCGTGCTGATTTTGTAACCTAACCTAATCTTACCTAACCTAACCTAATCTTACCTAACCTAACCACCTATATCTTTGTGTATTAGAGTCTTAAGCATTCAAATTGGTTTTGTTATAGCATTTGTTCAGTGTAATCGTTGGACAGTCATCCTGCGCCGCATTTAGGCCATTTCTAGTCTAGTTGTAATCGAGTTATTTTTAGTTTCATAATTGCGTAATTTTATTCCATTTGTAAAATTTTCATGTCTTCGTTTTCGTGCTGATTTTGTAACCTAACCTAACCTAACCTAATACCTATATCTTTGTGTATTAAGTCTTAAGCATTCAAATTGGTTTTGTTATAGCATTTGTTCAGTGTAATCGTTGGACAGTCATCCTGCGCCGTATTTAGGCCATTTCTGAATCTAGTTGTAATCAGTTATTTTTAGTTTCATAATTACGTAATTTTATTCCATTTGCGAAATTTTCATGTCTTCGTTATTCGTGCTGGATTTTGTAACCTAACCTAACCTAACCTAACCTAACCTAACCTAACCTAACCTAACCACCTATATCTTTATTGTATTAGAGTCTTAAGCATTCCAAATTGGTTTTGTTGTAGCATTTGTTCCAGTGTAATAGTTAGACAGTCATCCTGCGCCGCATTTAGGCCATTTCTAGATCTAGTTGTAATCAGTTATTTTTAGTGTCATAATTGCGTAATTTTGTTCTATTTGTAAAATTTTCGTATCTTCGTTTTTCGTGCTAATTTTGTAACCTAGCCTAACCTAACCTAGCCTAACCTAACCTAACCTAACCACCTATATCTTTGTGTATTAGAGTCTTAAGCATTCAAATTGGTTTTGTTGTAGCATTTGTTCAGTGTAATCGTTGGACAGTCATCCTGCGCCGCATTTAGGCCATTTCTAGTCTAGTTGTAATCAGTTATTTTTAGTTTCATAATTGCGTAATTTTATTCCATTTGTAAAATTTTCATGTCTTCGTTATTCGTGCTGATTTTGTAACCTAACCTAACCACCTAAATCTTTGTGTATTAGTCTTAAGCATTCCAAATTGGTTTTGTTGTAGCATTTGTTCAGTGTAATCGTTGGACAGTCATCCTGCGCCGCATTTTGGCCATTTCTAGTCTAGTTGTAATCAGTTATTTTTAGTTTCATAATTACGTAATTTTATTCCATTTGTAAAATTTTCGTATCTTCGTTTTTCGTGCTGATTTTGTAACCTAACCTAACTAACCTAACCTAGCCTAACCTAACCTAACCACCTATATCTTTATTATTAGAGTCTTAAGCATTCCAAATTGGTTTTGTTGTAGCATTTGTTCAGTGTAATAGTTAGACAGTCATCCTGCGCCGCATTTAGGCCATTTCTGAATCTAGTTGTAATCAGTTATTTTTAGTTTCATAATTACGTAATTTTATTCCATTTGTAAAAATTTTCATGTCTTCGTTTTCGTGCTGGTTAGTAACCTAACCTAACCCTAACCACCTATATCTTTGTGTATTAGAGTCTTAAGCATTCCAAATTGGTTTTGTTGTAGCATTTGTTCAGTGTAATCGTTAGACCAGTCATCCTGCTGCGCCGCATTTTAAAAGTATTTCTAGTCTAGTTGTAATCCAGTTATTTTGGTTTCATAATTGCGTAATTTTATTCCATTTGTAAAAATTTTCGTATCTTCGTTTTTCATTACTTTGATTTTGTAACCTAACCTAACCTAACCTAACCTAACTAACCTAACCCTAACCACCTATATCTTTGTTATTAGAGTCTTAAGCATTCCAAATTGGTTTTGTTATAGCATTTGTTCAGTGTAATCGTTGGACAGTCATCCTGCGCCATTATTTAGGCCATTTCTAGTCTAGTTGTAATCCAGTTATTTTAGTGTCATAATTACGTAATTTTATTCCATTTGTAAAAATTTTCATGTCTTCGTTTTCGTGCTAATTTTGTAACCTAGCCTAACCTAACCTAACCTAACCTAACCCTAACCACCTATATCTTTGTGTATTAGAGTCTTAAAAGCATTCCAAATTGGTTTTGTTGTGGCATTTGTTCAGTGTAATCATAGACGATCATCCTGCGCCGCATTTAGGCCATTTCTAGATCTAGTTGTAATCAGTTATTTTTAGTGTCATAATTACGTAATTTTATTCCATTTGTAAAATTTTCATGTCTTCGTTTTTCGTGCTGATTTTGTAACCTAACCTAACTAACCTAACCCTAACCACCTATATATCTTTGTGTATTAGAGTCTTAAGCATTCCAAATTGGTTTTTGTTGTAGCATTTGTTCAGTGTAATAGTTAGACAGTCATCCTGCGCCGTATTTAGGCCATTTCTAGTCTAGTTGTAATCAATAAAGTTATTTTTAGTTTCATAATTACGTAATTTTATTCCATTTGTAAAATTTTCATGTCTTCGTTTTCGTGCTAATTTTGTAGCCTAACCTAACCTAACCTAACCTAACCTAACCTAACCCTAACCACCTATATCTTTGTGTATTAGAGTCTTAAGCATTCCAAATTGGTTTTTTGTTGTTGCGTTTGTTCAGTGTAATCGTTAGACAGTCAACCTGCGCCGTATTTAGGCCATTTCTAGTCTAGTTGTAATCAGTTATTTTTAGTTTCACAATTACGTAATTTTATTCCATTTGTAAAAATTTTCATGTCTTCGTTTTTCGTGCTGATTTTGTTACCTAACCTAACCTAACCTAACCCTAACCACCTATATCTTTGTGTATTAGAGTCTTAAGCATTCCAAATTGGTTTTTTGTTGTTGCGTTTGTTCAGTGTAATCGTTAGACAGTCATCCTGCGCCGTATTTAGGCCATTTCTAGTCTAGTTGTAATCAGTTATTTTTAGTTTCATAATTACGTAATTTTATTCCATTTGTAAAATTTTCATGTCTTCGTTTTTCGTGCTGATTTTGTTACCTAACCTAACCTTAACCTAACCCTAACCACCCTGGCATCTTTGTGTATTAGAGTCTTAAGCATTCCAAATTGGTTTTTTGTTATAGCATTTGTTCAGTGTAATCGTTGGACAGACATCCAGCGCCGTATTTAGGCCATTTCTAGTCTAGTTGTAATCAGTTATTTTTAGTTTCATAATTACGTAATTTTATTCCATTTGTAAAAATTTTCATGTCTTCGTTTTTCGTGCTGATTTTGTAACCTAACCTAACCTAACCTAACTAACCTAACCCAACCACCTATATCTTTGTGTATTAGAGTCTTAAGCATTCCAAATTGGTTTTGTTGTAGCATTTGTTCAGTGTAATCGTTAGACAGTCATCCCATGCACAGCCATTTTCTAGTCTAGTTGTAATCAGTTATTTTTAGTTTCATAATTACGTAATTTTATTCCATTTGTAAAAATTTTCATGTCTTCGTTTTTCGTGCTGATTTAGTAACCTAACCTAACCCTAACCACCTATATCTTTGTGTATTAGAGTCTTAAGCATTCCAAATTGGTTTTTTGTTATAGCATTTGTTCAGTGTAATCGTTGGACAGTCATCCTGCGCCGTATTTAGGCCATTTCTAGTCTAGTTGTAATCAGTTATTTTTAGTTTCATAATTACGTAATTTTATTCCATTTGTAAAAATTTTCATGTCTTCGTTTTTCGTGCTGATTTTGTAACCTAACCTAACTAAACCTAACCACCTATATCTTTGTGTATTAGAGTCTTAAGCATTCCAAATTGGTTTTTTGTTATAGCATTTGTTCAGTGTAATAGTTGGACAGTCATCCTGCGCCGTATTTAGGCCATTTCTAGTCCTAGTTGTAATCAGTTATTTTTAGTTTCATAATTACGTAATTTTATTCCATTTGTAAAAATTTTCATGTCTTCGTTTTTCGTGCTGATTTTGTAACCTAACCTAACCTAACCTAACTTTCTTGCCTATATCTTTGTGTATTAGAGTCTTAAGCATTCCAAATTGGTTTTTATTTGTAGCATTTGTTCAGTGTAATAGTTAGACAGTCATCCTGCGCCGTATTTAGGCCATTTCTAGTCTAGTTGTAATCCAGTTATTTTTAGTTTCATGATTACGTAATTTTATTCTATTTGTAAAAATTTTCATGTCTTCGTTTTTCGTGCTGATTTTGTAACTAACCTAACCTAACCTAACCACCTATATCTTTGTGTATTAGAGTCTTAAGCATTCCAAATTGGTTTTGTTGTAGCATTTGTTCAGTGTAATCGTTGGACAGTCATCCTGCGCCGTATTTAGGCCATTTCTAGTCTGGTTGTAATCAGTTATTTTTAGTTTCATAATTACGTAATTTTATTCCATTTGTAAAAATTTTCATGTTTTCGTTTTTCATGCTGATTTT
>JAGSMU010000889.1:0-10710 GCA_029286865.1 Teinopalpus imperialis | reverse complement strand
CACAAAGATATAGGTGGTTAGGTTAGGTTAGGTTAGGTTAGGTTAGGTTAGGTTAGGTTAGGTTAGGTTAGGTTAGTTAGGTTAGGTTAGGTTAGGTTAGGTTAGGTTAGGTAAGGTTAGGTTAGGTTAGGTTAGGTTAGGTTAGGTTAGGTTAGGTTAGGTTAGGTTAGGTTAGGTTAGGTTAGGTTAGGTTAGTTAGGTTAGGTTAGGTTAGGTTAGGTTAGGTTAGGTTAGGTTAGGTTAGGTTAGGTTAGGTTAGTTAGGTTAGGTTAGGTTAGGTTAGGTTAGGTTAGGTTAGGTTAGGTTAGGTTAGGTTAGGTTAGGTAAGGTTAGGTTAGGTTAGGTTACAAAATCAGCACGAAAACGAAGATTACGAAAATTTTACAAATGGAATAAAATTATGTAATTATGAAACTAAAAATAACTGATTACAACTAGATTCAGAAATGGCCTAAATGCGGCGCAGGATGACTGGTCTAACGATTACACTGAACAAATGCTACAACAAAACCAATTTGAATGCTTAAGACTTAATACACAAAGATAGGTGGTTAGGTTAGTTAGGTTAGGTTAGGTTAGTTAGGTTAGGTTAGTTAGGTTACAAAATCAGCACGAAAACGAAGATACGAAAATTTTACAAATGGAATAAAATTACGCAATTATGAAACTAAAAATAACTGATTACAACTAGATTCAGAAATGGCCTAAATGCGGTGCAGGATGACTGTCTAACGATTACACTGAACAAATGCTACAACAAAACCAATTTGAATGCTTAAGACTCTAATACACAAAGATATAGGTATTAGGGTTAGGTTAGGCTAGGTTAGGTTAGGCTAGGTTAGGTTAGTTAGGTTACAAAATCAGCACGAAAACGAAGACATGAAAATTTTACAAATGGAATAAAATTATGTAATTATGAAACTAAAAATAACTGATTACAACTAGATTCAGAAATGGCCTAAATGCGGCGCAGGATGACTGTCTAACGATTAATTGAACAAATGCTACAAATAAAACCAATTTGGAATGCTTAAGACTCTAATACAAAGATATAGGTATTAGGGTTAGGTTAGGTTAGGCTAGGTTAGGTTAGTTAGGTTACAAAATCAGCACGAAAACGAAGACATGAAAATTTTTACAAATGGAATAAAATTACGTAATTATGAAACTAAAAATAACTGATTACAACTAGACTAGAAATGGCCTAAATGCGGTGCAGGATGACTGTCTAACGATTACACTGAACAAATGCTAAACAAAACCAATTTGGAATGCTTAAGACTCTAATACACAAAGATATAGGTGGTTAGGTTAGGTTAGGTTAGGTTAGGTTAGGTTACAAAATCAGCAATGAAAAACGAAGACATGAAAATTTTACAAATGGAATAAAATTACGTAATTATGAAACTAAAAATAACTGATTACAACTAGACTAGAAATGGCCTAAATGCGGCGCAGGATGACTGTCTAACGATTAATTGAACAAAATGCTACAACAAAACCAATTTGGAATGCTTAAGACTCTAATACACAAAGATATAGGTATTAGGGTTAGGTTAGGTTAGGTTAGGTTAGGTTACAAAATCAGCACGAAAACGAAGACATGAAAATTTTACAAATGGAATAAAATTACGTAATTATGAAACTAAAAATAACTGATTACAACTAGACTAGAAATGGCCTGAATGCGGCGCAGGATGACTGTCTAACGATTACACTGAACAAATGCTACAACAAAAACCAATTTGGAATGCTTAAGACTCTAATACAATAAAAGATATAGGTGGTTAGGTTAGGTTAGGTTAGGTTAGGTTAGGTTACAAAATCAGCACGAAAACGAAGACATGAAAATTTTACAAATGGAATAAAATTACGTAATTATGAAACTAAAAATAACTGATTACAACTAGACTAGAAATGGCCTGAATGCGGCGCAGGATGACTGTCTAACGATTACACTGAACAAATGCTACAACAAAACCAATTTGAATGCTTAAGACTCTAATACACAAAGATATAGGTGGTTAGGTTAGGTTAGGTTAGGTTAGTTAGGTTACAAAATCAGCACGAAAACGAAGACATGAAAATTTTACAAATGGAATAAAATTACGTAATTATGAAACTAAAAATAACCGATTACAACTAGATTCAGAAATGGCCTGAATGCGGCGCAGGATGACCGTCTAACGATTACACTGGAACAAATGCTACAACAAAACCAATTTGAATGCTTAAGACTCTAATACACAAAGATATAGGTGGTTAGGGTTAGGTTAGGTTAGGTTAGGTTAGGTTACAAAATCAGCACGAAAAACGAAGACATGAAAATTTTACAAATGGAATAAAATTATGTAATTATGAAACTAAAACAACTGATTACAACTAGACTAGAAATGGCCTAAATGCGGTGCAGGATGACTGTCTAACGATTACACTGAACAAATGCTAACACAAACCAATTTGGAATGCTTAAGACTCTAATACACAAAGATATAGGTGGTTAGGGTTAGGTTAGGTTAGGTTAGGTTAGGTTAGGTTACAAAATCAGCACGAAAAACGAAGACATGAAAATTTTACAAATGGAATAAAATTACGTAATTATGATACTAAAAATAACTGATTAGAACTAGACTAGAAATGGCCTAAATGCGGCGCAGGATGACTGTCTAACGATTATTAATTGAACAAATGCTACAACAAAACCAATTTGGAATGCTTAAGACCTAATACACAAAGATATAGGTGGTTAGGTTAGGTTAGTTAGGTTAGGTTAGGCTACAAAATCAGCACGAAAAACGAAGACATGAAAATTTTACAAATGGAATAAAATTACGTAATTATGAAACTAAAAATAACTGATTACAACTAGATTCAGAAATGGCCTAAATGCGGCGCAGGATGACTGTCTAACGATTACACTGAACAAATGCTACAACAAAACCAATTTGGAATGCTTAAGACTCTAATACACAAAGATATATAGGTGGTTAGGGTTAGGTTAGGTTAGGTTAGGTTAGGTTAGGTTAGGTTACAAAATCAGCACGAAAACGAAGACATGAAAATTTTACAAATGGAATAAAATTACGTAATTGGCGAAACTAAAAATAACTGATTACAACTAGACTAGAAATGGCCTAAATGCGGTGCAGGATGACTGTCTAACGATTACACTGAACAAATGCTACAACAAAACCAATTTGGAATGCTTAAGACTCTAATACACAAAGATATAGGTGGTTAGGTTAGGTTAGGTTAGGCTAGGTTAGGTTACAAAATCAGCACGAAAACGAAGACATGAAAATTTTACAAATGGAATAAAATTACGTAATTATGAAACTAAAAATAACTGATTACAACTAGATTCAGAAATGGCCTAAATGCGGCGCAGGATGACTGTCTAACGATTACACTGAACAAATGCTACAACAAAACCAATTTGGAATGCTTAAGACTCTAATACACAAAGATATAGGTGGTTAGGTTAGTTAGGTTAGGTTACAAAATCAGCACGAAAAACGAAGACATGAAAATTCTTTACAAATGGAATAAAATTACGTAATTATGAACTAAAAATAACTGATTACAACTAGATTCAGAAATGGCCTAAATGCGGCGCAGGATGACTGTCTAACGATTACACTGAACAAACGCTACAACAAAAACCAATTTGGAATGCTTAAGACTCTAATACACAAAGATATAGGTGGTTAGGTTAGGTTAGGTTAGGTTAGGTTAGGTTAGGTTACAAAATCAAAGCACGAAAACGAAGACATGAAAATTTTACAAATGAATAAAAATTACGTAATTATGAAACTAAAAATAACTGGATTACAACTAGATTCAGAAATGGCCTAAATGCGGCGCAGGATGACTGTCTAACGATTAATTGAACAAATGCTACAAATAAAAACCAATTTGGAATGCTTAAGACTCTAATACACAAAGATATAGGTGGTTAGGTTAGGTTAGGTTAGGTTAGGTTAGGTTAGGTTAGGTTACAAAATCAGCACGAAAAACGAAGACATGAAAATTTTACAAATGGAATAAAATTACGTAATTATGAAACTAAAAATAACTGATTACAACTAGATTCAGAAATGGCCTAAATGCGGCGCAGGATGACTGGTCTAACGATTACACTGAACAAATGCTACAACAAAACCAATTTGGAATGCTTAAGACTCTAATACACAAAGATATAGGTGGTTAGGGTTAGGTTAGGTTAGGTTAGGTTAGGTTACAAAATCAGCACGAAAAACGAAGACATGAAAATTTTACAAATGGAATAAAATTACGTAATTATGAAAATAAAAATAAATGATTACAACTAGATTCAGAAATGGCCTAAATGCGGCGCAGGATGACTGTCTAACGATTACACTGAACAAATGCTACAACAAAAACCAATTTGGAATGCTTAAGACTCTAATACACAAAGATATAGGTGGTTAGGTTAGGTTAGGTTAGGTTAGGTTAGGTTAGGTTACAAAATCAGCACGAAAAACGAAGACATGAAAATTTTACAAATGGAATAAAATTACGTAATTATGAAACTAAAAATAACTGATTACAACTAGACTAGAAATGGCCTAAATGCGGCGCAGGATGACTGTCTAACGATTAATTGAACAAATGCTACAACAAAACCAATTTGAATGCTTAAGACTCTAATACACAAAGATATAGGTGGTTAGGTTAGGTTAGGATAGGTTAGGTTAGGTTACAAAATCAGCACGAAAAACGAAGACATGAAAATTTTACAAATGGAATAAAATTACGTAATTAAGGAAACTAAAAATAACTGATTACAACTAGACTAGAAATGGCCTAAATGCGGCGCAGGATGACTGTCTAACGATTACACTGAACAAATGCTACAACAAAACCAATTTGGAATGCTTAAGACTCTAATACACAAAGATATAGGTGGTTAGGTTAGGTTAGGTTAGGTTAGGTTAGGTTAGGTTAGGTTACAAAATCAGCACGAAAAACGAAGACATGAAAATTTTACAAATGGAATAAAATTACGTAATTATGAAACTAAAAATAACTGATTACAACTAGACTAGAAATGGCCTAAATGCGGCGCAGGATGACCGTCTAACGATTACACTGGAACAAAATGCTACAACAAAACCAATTTGGAATGCTTAAGACTCTAATACACAAAGATATAGGTGGTTAGGCTAGGTTAGGTTAGGTTAGGTTAGGTTACAAAATCAGCACGAAAAAACGAAGACATGAAAATTTTACAAATGGAATAAAATTACGTAATTATGAAACTAAAAATAACTGATTACAACTAGATTCAGAAATGGCCTAAATGCGGCGCAGGATGACTGTCTAACGATTACACTGGAACAAAATGCTACAACAAAACCAATTTGGAATGCTTAAGACTCTAATACAATAAAGATATAGGTGGTTAGGGTTAGGTTAGGTTAGGTTACAAAATCAGCACGAAAAAACGAAGACATGAAAATTTTACAAATGGAATAAAATTACGTAATTATGAAACTAAAAATAACTGGATTACAACTAGATTCAGAAATGGCCTAAATGCGGCGGCAGGATGACTGTCTAACGATTACACTGAACAAATGCTACAACAAAAACCAATTTGGAATGCTTAAGACTCTAATACACAAAGATATAGGTGGTTAGGGTTAGGTTAGTTAGGTTAGGTTAGGTTAGGTTACAAAATCAGCACGAAAAACGAAGACATGAAAATTTTACAAATGGAATAAAATTACGCAATTATGAAACTAAAAATAACTGATTACAACTAGATTCAGAAATGGCCTTAAATGCGGCGCAGGATGACTGTCTAACGATTATTAATTGAACAAATGCTACAACAAAACCAATTTGGAATGCTTAAGACTCTAATACAATAAAGATATAGGTGGTTAGGTTAGGTTAGGTTACAAAATCAGCACGAAAAACGAAGACATGAAAATTTTACAAATGGAATAAAATTACGTAATTATGAAACTAAAAATAACTGATTACAACTAGATTCAGAAATGGCCTAAATGCGGCGCAGGATGACTGTCTAACGATTACACTGAACAAATGCTACAACAAAACCAATTTGAATGCTTAAGACTCTAATACACAAAGATATAGGTGGTTAGGTTAGGTTAGGTTAGGTTAGGTTACAAAATCCAGCACGAAAAACGAAGACATGAAAATTTTACAAGTGGAATAAAATTACGTAATTATGAAACTAAAAATAACTGATTACAACTAGATTCAGAAATGGCCTAAATGCGGCGCAGGATGACTGTCTAACGATTACACTGAACAAATGCTACAACAAAACCAATTTGGAATGCTTAAGACTCTAATACACAAAGATATAGGTGGTTAGGGTTAGGTTAGGTTAGGTTATTAGGTTAGGTTACAAAATCAGCACGAAAAACGAACATTACGAAAATTTTACAAGTGGAATAAAATTACGTAATTGGCGAAACTAAAAATAACTGATTACAACTAGACTAGAAATGGCCTAAATGCGGCGCAGGATGACTGTCTAACGATTACACTGAACAAATGCTACAACAAAAAAACAATTTGGAATGCTTAAGACTCTAATACATAAAGATATAGGTGGTTAGGGTTAGGTTAGGTTAGGTTAGGTTAGGTTACAAAATCAGCACGAAAAACGAAGACATGAAAATTTTTACAAATGGAATAAAATTACGTAATTATGAAACTAAAAATAACTGATTACAACTAGACTAGAAATGGCCTAAATGCGGCGCAGGATGACTGTCTAACGATTACACTGAACAAATGCTACAACAAAAAACCAATTTGGAATGCGTAAGACTCTAATACACAAAGATATAGGTGGTTAGGTTAGGTTAGGTTAGGTTAGGTTAGGTTAGGTTACAAAATCAGCACGAAAACGAAGACATGAAAATTTTACAAATGAATAAAAATTACGTAATTATGAAACTAAAAATAACTGATTACAACTAGATTCAGAAATGGCCTAAATGCGGCGCAGGATGACTGTCTAACGATTACACTGAACAAATGCTACAACAAAACCAATTTGGAATGCTTAAGACTCTAATAATAATAAAGATATAGGTGGTTAGGGTTAGGTTAGGTTAGGTTAGGCTAGGTTACAAAATCAGCACGAAAAACGAAGACATGAAAATTTTACAAGTGGAATAAAATTACGTAATTATGAAACTAAAAATAACTGATTACAACTAGACTAGAAATGGCCTAAATGCGGCGCAGGATGACTGTTCAACGATTACACTGAACAAATGCTACAACAAAACCAATTTGAATGCTTAAGACTCAATACACAAAGATATAGGTGGTTAGGTTAGGTTAGGCTAGGTTAGGTTACAAAATCAGCACGAAAACGAAGACATGAAAATTTTACAAATGGAATAAAATTACGTAATTATGAAACTAAAAATAACTGATTACAACTAGACTAGAAATGGCCTAAATGCGGCGCAGGATGACTGTCTAACGATTACACTGAACAAATGCTACAACAAAACCAATTTGGAATGCTTAAGACTTAATACACAAAGATATAGGTGGTTAGGGTTAGGTTAGGTTACAAAATCAGCACGAAAACGAAGACATGAAAATTTTACAAATGGAATAAAATTACGCAATTATGAAACTAAAAATAACTGATTACAATCCAGACTAGAAATGGCCTAAATGCGGCGCAGGATGACTGTCTAACGATTAATTGAACAAATGCTACAACAAAACCAATTTGAATGCTTAAGACTCTAATACACAAAGATATAGGTATTAGGGTTAGGTTAGGTTAGGTTAGGTTAGGTTACAAAATCAGCACGAAAAACGAAGACATGAAAATTTTACAAGTGGAATAAAATTACGCAATTATGAAACTAAAAATAACTGATTACAACTAGACTAGAAATGGCCTAAATGCGGCGCAGGATGACTGTCTAACGATTACACTGAACAAATGCTACAACAAAACCAATTTGGAATGCTTAAGACTCTAATACACAAAGATATAGTGGTTAGGGTTAGGTTAGGTTAGGTTAGGCTACAAAATCAGCACGAAAAACGAAGACATGAAAATTTTACAAGTGGAATAAAATTACGTAATTGGCGAAACTAAAAATAACTGATTACAACTAGATTCAGAAATGGCCTAAATGCGGTGCAGGATGACTGTCTAACGATTACACTGAACAAATGCTACAACAAAACCAATTTGGAATGCGTAAGACTCTAATACACAAAGATATAGGTGGTTAGGTTAGGTTAGGTTAGGTTAGGTTAGGTTAGGTTAGTTACAAAATCAGCACGAAAAACGAAGACATGAAAATTTTACAAGGAATAAAATTACGTAATTATGAAACTAAAAATAACTGATTACAACTAGACTAGAAATGGCCTTAAATGCGGCGCAGGATGACTGTCTAACGATTACACTGAACAAATGCTACAACAAAAACCAATTTGGAATGCTTAAGACTCTAATACAATAAAGATATAGGTGGTTAGGGTTAGGTTAGGTTAGGTTAGGTTTGGTTAGGTTAGGTTACAAAATCAGCACGAAAAACGAAGACATGAAAATTTTACAAGTGGAATAAAATTACGTAATTATGAAACCAAAAATAACTGATTACAACTAGATCAGAAATGGCCTAAATGCGGCGCAGGATGACTGTCTAACGATTAAACTGAACAAATGCTACAACAAAACCAATTTGAATGCTTAAGACTCAATACACAAAGATATAGGTGGTTAGGCTAGGTTAGGTTAGGCTACAAAATCAGCACGAAAACGAAGACATGAAAATTTTACAAATGGAATAAAATTACGCAATTATGAAACTAAAAATAACTGATTACAACTAGATTCAGAAATGGCCTAAATGCGGCGCAGGATGACTGGTTCAACGATTACACTGAACAAATGCTACAACAAAAACCAATTTGAATGCTTAAGACTTAATACACAAAGATATAGGTGGTTAGGTTAGGTTACAAAATCAGCACGAAAACGAAGACATGAAAATTTTACAAGTGGAATAAAATTACGCAATTATGAAACTAAAAATAACTGATTACAATCCAGACTAGAAATGGCCTAAATGCGGCGCAGGATGACTGTCTAACGATTACACTGAACAAATGCTACAACAAAACCAATTTGGAATGCTTAAGACTCCAATACACAAAGATAGGTGGTTAGGTTAGGTTAGGTTAGGTTAGGTTACAAAATCAGCACGAAAAACGAAGACATGAAAATTTTACAAATGGAATAAAATTACGTAATTATGAAACTAAAAATAACTGATTACAACTAGACTAGAAATGGCCTAAATGCGGCGCAGGATGACTGTCTAACGATTACACTGAACAAATGCTACAACAAAACCAATTTGAATGCTTAAGACTCTAATACACAAAGATATAGGTATTAGGGTTAGGTTAGGTTAGGTTAGGTTACAAAATCAGCACGAAAACGAAGACATGAAAATTTTTACAAGTGGAATAAAATTACGTAATTATGAAACTAAAAATAACTGATTACAACTAGACTAGAAATGGCCTAAATGCGGCGCAGGATGACTGTCTAACGATTACACTGAACAAATGCTACAACAAAACCAATTTGGAATGCGTAAGACTCTAATACACAAAGATATAGGTGGTTAGGCTAGGTTAGGTTAGGTTAGGTTAGGCTAGGTTAGGTTACAAAATCAGCACGAAAACGAAGACATGAAAATTTTACAAGTGGAATAAAATTACGTAATTATGAAACTAAAAATAACTGATTACAACTAGACTAGAAATGGCCCAAATGCGGCGCAGGATGACTGTCTAACGATTAATTGAACAAATGCTACAACAAAACCAATTTGGAATGCTTAAGACTCTAATACAATAAAGATATAGGTGGTTAGGCTAGGTTAGGTTACAAAATCAGCATCGAAAACGAAGACATGAAAATTTTACAAATGGAATAAAATTACGTAATTATGAAACCAAAAATAACTGATTACAACTAGATCAGAAATGGCCTAAATGCGGCGCAGGATGACTGGTTCAACGATTACACTGAACAAATGCTACAACAAAACCAATTTGAATGCTTAAGACTCTAATACAAAGATATAGGTATTAGGTTAGGTTAGGCTACAAAATCAGCACGAAAAACGAAGACATGAAAATTTTACAAATGGAATAAAATTACGTAATTGGCGAAACTAAAAATAACTGATTACAACTAGATTCAGAAATGGCCTAAATGCGGCGCAGGATGACTGTCTAACGATTACACTGAACAAATGCTACAACAAAACCAATTTGGAATGCTTAAGACTCTAATACACAAAGATATAGGTGGTTAGGTTAGGTTAGGTTAGGTTAGGTTAGGTTAGGCTACAAAATCAGCACGAAAACGAAGACATGAAAATTTTACAAATGGAATAAAATTACGTAATTATGAAACTAAAAATAACTGATTACAACTAGACTAGAAATGGCCTAAATGCGGCGCAGGATGACTGTCCAACGATTACACTGAACAAATGCTACAACAAAACCAATTTGGAATGCTTAAGACTCAATACACAAAGATATAGGTGGTTAGGTTAGGTTAGGTTACAAAATCAAAGCACGAAAACGAAGACATGAAAATTTTACAAATGGAATAAAATTACGTAATTATGAAAC
>JAGSMU010000887.1:0-10203 GCA_029286865.1 Teinopalpus imperialis | reverse complement strand
AAGGAAATTGGTTCTATGTTTTGCATTTTCAGGTCAGAGATTAAAGAGGTGAAACTGTCTGCACCACTACGCCCTCTGCGGAAGCCATATTGTATATGTGGAATTAAACACTTGATTCACAATATACCAATCAAGACGGACCCTCACCATATTTTCGAATATTTTCATCAAGACAGGATGACAAGGAAATTGGTCTATAAGAACTGGCTACACCCACGCTTTCTGAACTCATTAAATCAATTATAAACATGGAGCGAGATGGGCTCATAAGTAAATACCAATCGAATTCTATCATAGTTTTGTTGTTGATTAACACCACAACGAAAGATCGTAATAAATCATGGAACGAAAATTTTCTGATTTAAATTCATTTTGAGGTGTAACAAGACTTGAAATTGCCACCACCCACAAAAACCACGACAACTGATAATAATAATAATAATTTATTTCAACACCTTCCTTTCTACATTTTGAGATTACACACTAATGAAATATGTATGTCACATTAGGCAACTAAAGAGTTCGAAAGTTAAAAGAAGTTTTCATTGTCAATGTTTCTAACCATCCGGTTCTAAGAACTATTAGTCTATCTTTATAAAGGCCGTCGCGTCGTTTGCCGTTTGGGCAACGGACGATCGTGCAATGCAAAACTTATATCAATCGTACTGCGTCAAGCCTGGCGCAGCCGGACAAAGGGCGAAGGAAGGAGCTCTGAAACACCAAAGTTCCACATGGATATTGCATCTCTGCAGACGGAATAGGCAGATTTTGTCTTCAAAATCGTCTAAAGTCCCATCACACCATGAATAAATGATGTTAAACTATAAAAAAGGCAGTAAAAAATCTAAGGAGACTTCACAAATCTATGCAAGTTGTCGGCATAGATGATCTAAGATGCTCGGAATGGCAGCGCCATATTGTCGCATAATACTAGAGTTAGTTGTAACTTAGGGTTGCTGTGTTTCATCTGGCTTTCAGTGAAAGACTGTGTCAAAAGGATACAAGGCGTTCTCTTTATATCCTCTACCTTGATAGTGCAATCACATTACAATCCATTAACATAGGACTATGTTCAACAGTAGACTAGTGAGGGGCCTATGTTTCCTTCTCTCATAATCCATCCTTACTTTATATTAATTCTCCTTCTTTGTTCAATCCGTTCATCTGTTTACTGCCGCCCTCACTTCTGAAATTCTCATCCTCCTGAAGTTAGGCGGCTAAAAAATCTTTACACGTTTAAGGTGAAATTTCGAGCTATTTCTCAAAAAGATTGGTAGAATCATCTCAATTTTTGATAATTACGTATTTATATTTATTTATTTATATAAATATGAATACTTGTATTAATTATATATGTATTTTATTATTACGCATATGTTGTTTATATACGTAATATAATTAATATAATAGTATTTTAATCCCGACAAAGTATTTAAGCATACCTCATTTCTTCTCTGCATTACCATAAGGTTGATAGGTAGATAATTCCTAAGCCAGTTTTTATACACAACTGTATATAAAACTTAAATAATTAAATTAAATTGTATTAAATAAAATACCTTGTTCCAAGTTAGGTAATCCTTTATTGAATGTTTAAAGAACCAGTGCGTTTTTCAAAAAGTATCTATATGAACAAGGTAGTCGCCACAACCGCGCTTCCATAGTTATTAAATGGCTAATACATCTTCACAAATAAACCCAATCCGACGAAGTGTAATCAAACAAACTGTCACCATTTTTTAAAACCTACGAATACCAAATAATTGAGGACAAGGCAAGAATCATTAGCATATCTGCCATTTTTTTTGACCGGTGTCTACCGAACATTACCAATAATTACACAGAGAAAGTTTAGTGTAGTTAAATAAGGCAATACACATTACGACTGTTCGTATTACCGAATTGGAGCCCCCATGAGGAATCTCACCGCGTGCTCTCAGGGATATGCATGCCTAATGAGTAGGATACGTCTTCTTTACTAGTAATTACTTAACTCGTCCGTCTGTGCATCCGGGATTGATTTAACACCTGAGGGGATTTAGTTGTGCCTTACCTTTATGGTTATTTGAGGTTAGAATTTGATCTCTTGTATAATTGGCCATAGGGATTTCATCACTCTTAATAATTATTGCCTTTAGTCTAATAATGTAATTAAATAATATTAACTTACTTTTACATGTCGGCAATTTATTTTCACCAGTAATGAGAACAGTATGTTATTAAACAATAAATATGAGCTGTTGGATGATGACGTCCTGTTCCTCGGCCACTACGACATCTTTTGCTTCTTTACCAGACAACATCAAATGCTCGTGTCTCATAGTCCAATGTATGTGTAATAAGAGCGTTCAAATGCTCAGATGTAATATCAGAGAAATGGGAATACCTCCGGATCCGTAACCTGGCAACTGTTCTTTAACAAGATATTTATTGATGAAAATCCGGTCGATAAACGAGAACACACTTCAATTCAATGGTAAGTAATTATTAATACATATGTCCTGAGCGTTTAGAGCTATTGGGATGATGAACAATCTAGTTGGTTATAACACAATACATAATTACGTGATAAATAACCATATTTTTATATAGGTAATTGCGTTATAAAGGTTCCATTTTAAAAAACGTTTTAAAAATGTGAATATATTTAAGTTTGTTTTTATTTTAAATGTTCGGAATACATTTTTTAATTTTCTTTAGTACTCTTAACTATGTATATCATTATAATTATTATTTTTCTTTTATAATAAATATATGTATTAAAAAACACCTATACCGGAAAAATAGATAGATTTCATAGATTTTTATATTTTTTCATGTTTATGAATGTATGTATGACAAAATGTATGTTAGTTCTCATAAAAGCGATTGCCAGAATAAGTTAATAAATATAATATATAATTAACTTAATAACTTAATTTCTATTTAAGTACACTATCATCAATAATTTATTTTTTAAATAGGAGTATCTAAAATGTAATGTAATAATATTTTGTTTAAGAAGATTGTCTTAAATATAAACTAATCATAAAGAAATAACTATGCAACACGACATCATTATTAAAAAATGTGCTGATGATTTATCTTGTCTATAAAAATTGTAATAAGAAGTAACAAGTCTTGTAGCAGCTCATTTTCAATACTTATAACATATTACAGATGTAACGAACGATCCAATTGTAAACTGAGGTGAGATTTCACTTATGTCAAGATCTTGATACAAAACTACGAGCTCTTATTTCATTGATAATCTAATTGGATATAAGACTAGATATATAGACACATATAATAGGACTTTATATTTACTATACCATACATAAAGTAAATTACAAAAGTATTGAACACTGCATTCGCCACTGCGTTTTGTATGTCCTTTATAGAGTCAGCTGTTTTATATTATAGAGAATTTATTCATTAGCTAACGATGTGGAGGGGGAGTGAATTGTGTGTTATTTTGTCACTCCAAATATTAAAAATAATAATTCTTTCAAAAGTTTACTCAATCTATCAACGCCACACGTACATCTTAATAAGAAGGCGAAAACGATTGAATTTTGCGCAAATTTATATAATTTATTATTTATAATTATTTTTATTTATATTTTACAATCTATACTTGGAAGACATTATCATATTTTTATGATTTATTAGACTTACGTTCATGAATTAAAATATTCTTAAAAATTCTATAATTTGAATACTTTTATAAATGCCCAACACATTACCCGGATAATTTAAAAGAACAATGATTTTGTACAAACATTATACTATTAGTCGTATTTCATTTCGAAATACACAATACGCGAGCACCGTCTTGTCATTCAACCACTTAACAAACAGAGGCTGAACGCAGCAGCTAACAGTCTGGCATGGAGCACTCACACTGCAAGATCCTTTCCTTTCCTTTGTGCAGAGATGGAAGAGAAGGCTGCCAGAAATTCCCTTGGACAGCTTTGGCGAGAGACCAAAGTGCACGGCACAAGTCGACAAATGATAACATAAACATAAACTAATATTACGAGGAAACATTTTTAAGTTCGCGGAATGAGGGACAAAGAGTAAAAATAAAATCCCAAAATAACTTTTACTTCACCTGAAAGACTATTATATTTTTCAGTTCTTTTAATTAGGTCGTACACTTTTATAAACGAATGTTTTGTCCATGTTTGAAAAATAAGCCGAAATTGCGTCCTTAATTTCTTCATAGGAAATATCTTCCCATTTTTCCTTCCTTTTTTATAAATTTTGGGAACAGGTAATAATCGCTGGGAGCCAATTGTTGACTATAAAGTAAATAATTCAAAATATCAAAACCCACTTTATGCAGGGCAGCCCAGTGCAACACGTCTCTTGCAGACGGGAGCAAATTCGTGAATAAGATCTTTCGTTACTTTTTCTTTTCTTTTTACTTAAATGGCTTCTTGTAATTCCTCCAGAATTTATGCGTTCTCTAGTTATAGAAACACTAAATGTTTGTAGTCCAGCAATAAGTTTCTTTCTGAGTCCCAAAAGACAGTTATCATAAATTTTCCGGCCGATAATGCAACAAACAAAGCAAAAACACCTATTTCTCTCTCACAACAGGCTGGAGGTGCACTTTTTTAATGCCACTACTGCATAGTCATGCTTGGATTCAGGTTCGTATGACACAATTATGATAAAACTTCATATTTATACTAATTATGAGTCACATTATGACCTATATGAGATATCTCATCCCCCTCCAACCCCACTATTCCATGAACTTAAATCGCACCCACGCAAAATAATTTCCCTGCAGCTTGGAAAGTCACCAAATTCATCACAATAATATGGCTCTAATATATTTTATTAAAATAATTTAATTATATTTTATTTATCATAATTATAATTTACTTATCTGATCGTTCCTACTTTGTATACCTTGATTGTACCTACCTTGACACTTCTAAGCCTCCTAATATACCGCATAACTCAAGGTTGGATTTTAGACAGCAAACTCAATAAGACATTGAACACAATAGAATTTTACCGGAAAGAAATAAAGGCAATGATTGCGGTAAGCTATATTAAACAAAAAAAGCAATTTAAGCCCGTAAACAAAACTTCGTGTTTATATCTAGTCTAAAAGATCAATAGCCACTAGGCACAAAACGTAATAGAAGTGAGAGCATACGGAGTATGAGCCCTAATTTCTACTAAAATCATTGCAGTTCCAGAAGCTAGCGAAGAAATTACAAAAATTGGTAACGGAGAGTTTTAAACGGACTAAATTTAACTACGAACTATCTCGTTTACTTCAAACTTGTATTCCTGTTGAAACTTAAAAAGAACTACTGTGCACGCAATTAGTCTTATTACAAAGTTATTATAATTATTATTTAATTAATATAAATATATAAATATATATATATATATATATATATATATATATATATATATATATATATATATATATATTTAATTAATTTATTACAAATGTAAAAAATACTTTTGTTATAATTTAACCAACAATAGTAATTTACACAATACCGTTTTACTGTGAAGAGCAAAAAATTAATAGTTTTTTTTCATGATTCTTCATGCTTTAGGTTATAAATAGTGCTTTAATTATCACCCATTATCATGTATCATTTATGAAAACTTTAGAGCAAAAACTTAGTGCACGCGACTGTACCCGATGTACGTCAAATAAAATAAAGGAATTAACGAAGCATCTGAAAGTGGTGAAGTCCTGTTTTATAGGAATTCACCGATATCTTTGTGTATTAGAGTTTCATGCAGTCCAAATTTGTTTTTTATTGTAGCATTCGTTTAACCTTATAGTTAGATACTCATCTTGCGCAGCATTTCGGCCATTTCTAGTTCTAATCTGTTATTTTTAGTTTTATAATTACGTAATTTTATTGCCACTAAAAAATTTATTTCTTCGTTTTTCGTGCTGGTTTTGCTCTGGATCGGTCTGTCCCGGTCCACAACCGTTGAATCAGGCGAAACCTGGAAAGAAAAGACTGAGAATTAGGAAAAAATCAACTTTTTCTTTGAAAGCGAGGTGTAGTGGTGATGTCCTGTTTTATAGGAATTCACCGATATCTTTGTGTATTAGAATCTCAAGCAGTCCAAATTTGTTTTTTATTGTAGCATTCGTTTAACCTTATTGTTAGATACTTATCTTGCGCCGCATTTCGGCCATTTTTAGTTCTAATCTGTTATTTTTAGTTTTATAATTACGTAATTTTATTGCACTTGTAAAAATTTTATTTCTTCGTTTTTCGTGCTGGTTTTGCTCTGGATGGGTCAGTCCCGGTCCACAACCGTTGAATCAGGCAAAACCTGGAAAGAAAAGACTGAGAATTAGGAAAAAATCGACTTTTTCTTTGAAACCGTGGTATAGTGGTACAGCCCTGTTTTATAGGAAATCACCTATATCCTCGCGTTATTAAGTCCATAGTATCTCCAAACAGTTTTTTCTTGTAGTATTTGTGTAGTCTAATTATTAGACACCGTTCTCGTGCCGCATTCAGGCCATTTCTAGATATAATCGCTTACCTTCAGTTTTATACTTACGTAATTTTAATAGAATTCTAAAAATTTTTGTTTCTTCCTTTTTCGTGCTGTTTTTGCTCTCGGCCGGTCAGTCCCAGTCCACAAGCATCGAATCAGGTACAACCTGTAAGAAAAACACACAGAATTAGGAAAAAATCGACTTTTTCTTTGAAACCGAGGTGTAGTGGTGATGTCCTGTTTTATAGGAATTCACCGATATCTTTGTGTATTAGAATCTCAAGCAGTCCAAATTTGTTTTTTATTGTAGCATTCGTTTAACCTTATCGTTAGATACTCATCTTGCGCCGCATTTCGGCCATTTCTAGTTCTAATCTGTTATTTTTAATTTTATAATTACGTAATTTTATTGCACTTGTAAAAAAAATTATTTCTTCGTTTTTCGTGCTGGTTTTGCTCTGGATCGGTCAGTCCCGGTCCACAACCGTTGAATCAGGCGAAACCTGGAAAGAAAAGACTGAGAATTAGGAAAAAATCGACTTTTTCTTTGAAACCGAGTTTTAGTGGTAAAGCCCTGTTTTAGCATTCGTTTAACCTTATCGTTAGATACTCATCTTGCGCCGCATTTCGGCCATTTCTAGTTCTAATCTGTTATTTTTAGTTTTATAATTACGTAATTTTATTGCACTTGTAAAAATTTTATTTCTTCGTTATTCGTGCTGGTTTTGCTCCGGATCGGTCAGTCCCGGTCCACAACCGTTGAATCAGGTGAAACCTTGAAAGAAAAGACTGAGAATTAGGAAAAAATCGACTTTTTCTTTGAAACCGTGGTATAGTGGTACAGCCCTGTTTTATAGGAAATCACCTATATCCTCGCGTTATTAAGTCCATAGTATCTCCAAACAGTTTTTTCTTGTAGTATTTGTGTAGTCTAATTATTAGACACCGTTCTCGTACCGCATTCAGGCCATTTCTAGATATAATCGCTTACCTTCAGTTTTATACTTACGTAATTTTATTGCACTTGTAATAATTTTTATTTCTTCGTTTTTCGTGCTGGTTTTGCTCTGATCATTTCGTCCCGGTCCACAACCGTTGAATCAGGCGAAACCTGGAAAGAAAAGACTGAGAATTAGGAAAAATCGACTTTTTCTTTGAAACCGTGGTATAGTGGTACAGCCCCGTTTTATAGGAAATCACCTATATCCTCGCGTTATTAAGTCCATAGTATCTCCAAACAGTTTTTT
Organism: Teinopalpus imperialis; assembly: GCA_029286865.1. Taxonomy (NCBI): domain Eukaryota; kingdom Metazoa; phylum Arthropoda; class Insecta; order Lepidoptera; family Papilionidae; genus Teinopalpus; species Teinopalpus imperialis. The sequence continues at coordinate 2,473 of JAGSMU010000887.1, read as the reverse complement.
CTTGTAGTATTTGTGTAGTCTAATTATTAGACACCGTTCTCGTACCGCATTCAGGCCATTTCTAGATATAATCGCTTACCTTCAGTTTTATACTTACGTAATTTTATTGCACTTGTAAAAATTTTATTTCTTCGTTATTCGTGCTGGTTTTGCTCTGGATCGGTCAGTCCCGGTCCACAAGCATCGAATCAGGTACAACCTGTAAGAAAAACACACAGAATTAGGAAAAAATCGACTTTTTCTTTGAAACCGAGGTGTAGTGGTGATGTCCTGTTTTATAGGAATTCACCGATATCTTTGTGTATTAGAATCTCAAACAGTCCAAATTTGTTTTTATTGTAGCATCTGTTTAACCTTATCGTTAGATACTCATCTTGCGCCGCATTTCGGCCATTTCTAGTTCTAATTTGTTATTTTAGTTTTATAATTACGTAATTTTATTGCACTTGTAATAATTTTTATTTCTTCGTTTTCGTGCTGGTTTTGCTCTGATCGGTCAGTCCCGGTCCACAACCGCTGAATCAGGCGAAACCTGGAAAGAAAAGACAGAGAAATACGAAAAATCGACTTTTTCAGTGAAACCTGTGTAGTGGAGAGCAAGATACCAGCGTCAATATGACGACTGGGGAAGGGCTAAGCCCTCACAGAATGCCAGGCCAAAATAACAGCATAACGCTGCTGTTTGGTGAATATAGGGATTTGATTTAATTCAACGAACAGCGGATCGAATCCATGATCTAGTACTTTCCGATCGGAGTGATGCACAGGCATTGAGATGTTGCATGCATATGAATTTTTATCGAAATTACCAAGGTCAGTGTTCTGAATAGATGTTGATTAATTCCAGCCGCTGAGTTTAAACGTCTTACATCGCGTTAAAATTTAAATTTAAATCCTCATCATCGTGATGGCTGAATCCACCACTGTGCGCTTTACGCCAAATTTTCTGCCACGCAAAACTAATCTATGGAATCAGCTGTCACCAGCGGTATTTCCGAACAGATATTCGACTTCAAATAAGAAGCCTACACCTTCTAAAGGCCGACAGCGCACCTGATGAGGCGGATGTGCATGAGTGGCGGTGATCACTTGCTACCAGGTGGGCCAGTTTGCTCAGTTACTATCCATTCCATGCACCGAAGACTCAGTAGGGCGGCATTCCATCGCCTTCTTCATTGATGTTGAGTACTTAAGGGTCTCTAATCACCGCATAAAACAATCTGATACTACCTGTCGGTGATTCATATGGCATCCATTATCCTTGATATGGGATCCTGAAGATGATGCCTTGACACACCCGGAGGTATAAATGGAATACTTCATTACGAGTAAATAAAAAAAATGTCTGCGGTTTTCTTCAGTCACCAGACGCGCAACAACGAAGGGCGATATGACGCCCGAACTGGACACTGCCTCTACCACGTGCCACAAGCTCCCCGTGAGGACAAGCAGCAGAACACATTGCCTCTGGTTCCGATATTTACTCAATTTTATTTGCAATCAGTTGAAGGTCACTATCCGATCTACAAGATCTCACAGTTCGCCTGATGGTAAGGATTACTGCGGTATTTGATATTAATAAAGGTTCAAATTGCCGCCCCTTCATGTTCCAGATAGAAACCAGCTGGCTAAGAATAATTCTACCAGGAAATAACTGTTTATTACTATATATTAAAATAAAATGAACATTGAACATTTTAAAAGAATGATCGCTGATTTGAACCTTTGTTTTCAACATTTCTATTATATATAGAACCAGTGAAAACGCCAAAGCTGTAAGATGACAGCTTCGTCTAACGGAGGAAGGTGGTTCTGCACGAATTGTTAAACTTTCAAGTCAGTCAAAACATTGAAGTCCTGAAACTTCTAGTAATAATAGTTGTACAGGGGCCTTTAATTCGACCTGTAGATTACCCGAAGAGATTTCCTTTTGTCGTCAGGTAATGCGGTAGGGCATGCGGTCTCCGTCTTCATCAGAAGCGGGTGATTTTGTGGTTCGAAATGAATTCAGAGACGGCACTCACAATCAGCGCCTGCGCAAATATTTACGGCACGATAAAACATTCTGGGATATAATAGAATCGCAAATGTAAGGAGAAAAATCTATTATAATTTTTATTTTCAAAATAAAATTTTTATTTCAATTCCATTAATACGAAACAGCAGCATTATGCTGTTTTATACTGCATTCAATGTATGCATGATACAAGTAATATTTTAAGTTAAACTAGTGTTTGACTAGAATGCCACTAGTTGTTGATTAATTCGTAAAAATATTTTATATAGGTATATAAAATGGCTATTTATGCATGTTTGTACATAACATAGTTCTTTTTATTCGTTTTATTCTATTATTTTCTTTTATTTCTTTAGAGTTTTAAGATGGCGACTTACGAAGTCGCCATCTGTGTAAAAAACATCTTATAAGTTGGTGCGCAAGTTAAAAAGATATATTTCGGTCTATAGGATATAG
>JAGSMU010000089.1:165000-308009 GCA_029286865.1 Teinopalpus imperialis | reverse complement strand
GCCTTGTCACCAATAATAAAGATCCCCGGTTCCCTACACCTCACCAATAGTACCGGTAGTAAAGATCAAACTTAGATTGTAGATTGTCTGAGGTACTACGATAATCGAATTATATAATAATACGAAATTCCACATGTACCTCGTCACATGTTGTTTAGTCCGCGATAAAACAAAATATAACAGTCCCTATTTGCATTGGTAAAAGAAAAGATAAATTGAAACGCTATTAATAAAAACGCAGTCTTACACGAAAGACAACATTTTTATTTTTTTAAGAAAATAGGTCTCATAACCCTGTAACCCCTACACCCTGTAACATTTAAGGCAGCCACACATATTAATTTTTATTTAATACAGTTTTACTAAAAATATAAAACAGTAGTTAAAAAAAAAGGTATCTGTGATAAGATATTTGAGTTGAAGCGTTAATAAGAAAATTGCAATTGATTAGTTTGCGGGAGATACTTACTAAAAGAAACGGACACGCGATGTCTTGTGTTATTCCTTAAACGAAAGGCATTCCACAATACAATACGTTAAATGAAGCGGCCGCCGCGCCCGCTCAACGCGGGTTTTACAGGCCACGCGGACGCCATTGTGACGTATGCGCTCCGCCTACATTCCAACACAATCATACATATAGCGCGAAACCAAATGACGTGCTACTGTTATTATTATTATTAAAATTTACTTAATGAGACTTAACGAGGCTGGTTAAACTATTTTTTCCGACTCGATCTTATTAACTTTACATTCTCGTCCAGCCTTGATGTCCTTGTCTTGATTTTATAAGAGAAGACGAATTAATTTATGGTAAACCTGCTACAGGCGGTATGCTTCCTACATATTTAAAAGTTAGTTTGTAACGATGACATTTTAGAAAAAAATCAATGACGTCGTAATTACTACCTTTTTTCATTAAAAATATCAATCTGTTCAAGGTATTGACCTTGATTAGATTTGATCAATTACCGATAAACACCTACAGTGTTATTATAAATAATTTATCAGCTTTTAATATATATATGTACCTGAATTAATGAGAATGAGAGATTAGTAATATTAGTAAGTAATAATAGATACAAAGATATTATTACTAAGAGCCGTGCTGTGTCTAAACGCTCGCTTGTAATTCAAGTGCTCACGTGTTCACTCAGCTAAAGGTCTACCGACCTTCGACAACGTTAAGTCACTTCAATTAATTAATTTATTTATTTATACGTTGCTAACATTGGCACGCGGCTTCGTCTGCGTGGACTTAGAATTTAGTCTAAAGAGAAACGAAAAGTTACTATACTTTTTATTTCTCAGCAGACATTGTGTGATTTATTATTTTACACCAGTACGTGTAAGTTTTCGGTGATCGATACGCCACATAAATTGATAACGATTGTTAATCCATCTCATTTGCCAGGATAAAAGTATTCAATGTGTTAATCCAGGATATAAATGCCAAATTTTATTCAAATCCGTTTAGCTGTTTTCGCGTGGTTGAGTAACAAACATTCGAACATACAAACTTACACAACAAAAAAGTAAGGTAACAAAGGTTATGACTTAACGTCTATTGAGATTCTCTTCTACTCAACCCAAGACATGGCGGGCTAATGTGACACGTGCAGCAATCAAAAATAACCGTAAAAAAATATATTATAAGTAATAAACCAAAAAATATCCGTATCGATCCGCGCCATACAATTACACCACTTTGTTCACCACGCACAGTTTTGGGAGCAAATTCACCATATGCAAGAATGTGGAAAATAATAAACAGCCTTAGCGAAGAAATTGATTTACATTTTGATTCACCTCGTGCAATAAAAATGTATATATACTGCCTTTGCCAGTCCTAGAGTGATAACTTATAATTAAAAAAAATATTTAAATAAATTAAATATTTTGTTCTTTTTCCTTTTTGTATATTGAGTTGTTGTAGTGTGAAGTGCATGTTGTGTTTACCTATAAGTAATTTTTGCACTAGAATTCTGTCAATTATGTATAATCTTTTAAATACGTCATCAGTGTAAACGAATATTGGTAAACGTAATAAATAAATAAATAAATTCTTTATATATAATTCAGACAATAACATAATTCATGTATATTGTTCCAGTTGGTCGGCGGGGAGTTCGACATGGAGCTGAACTTCGTGATCCAGGACGCACAGAACATTCAACACATGCTGGAGTTGCTGGACCACTGTCCACCCAGTTTGCAGGCAAGTCTTCGCCCTCCCTACAATCTGCACTATGATTCCTAATCGAAGGATATTTGTGTGCATCAAGGGTCATAGGAATTTTCTCGGGAGCGTTCTCGGTTTTCAGTGTCTTATTTGATTCAAGTTTCAATTTTGTGAGCAGGAGAGTGTTGTTTAAGTGTGGTGTTGAATTACATTCATTTACACCAGTATAGTTTTGAAAAGTGGTGGAGCCACGATGCAGTTTGTTTCTAGCTGCGGCATGTAAGGGTCGACTCAACCAATGTAAAATAGCAGCATAGTGCTGCTGTGTTTCATCTGGTGGTTGTGGGTATCCGGACACGAAGCATTCCATCTGAGGGCGCATCTGCTTTATGATTCCTTATCGTGGATGAATTTGGGAGTCATGGGCCTCAGGAATCGCGTCCAAGCATTCTTGGTCCAGGTAAGAAAAGTGATAATATTCTATTGAACATATATTCTATTATACATATGTAATGATGTGGGCGTTGCAAGAAAAGGATTCAGAATTTCCAATGTGTTTCAGTGCAAGGTAAATATTTTGTGAATCGTATATAGACTATTTCCGCCTACTGCAACGGATTGGGCTACGAAGCCCTTTCGGCGCTGGTCCCTGGGCTGGCTATGGCGCTGGGTACGGCGCTGGATGCGGTCTAGCGGCCGTTCCGACATCCACTGGTGGCGGTTTCTGCTGACTCTAGTGCTTCCCCCATCCCACCTGTTGGTGTGTCCGTTCTCTCAGAGAACGAGATCGGAGGTATCTTGGCTGTCGGTGGTGAGCTGCCTTCCTGGGTACCGTCGGTCTGGAGGGCGCGCTTCCTACTGTTGGTGCTGGTGCCGTATCCTACGGCTGCGGCAACGGTGCCGTCGGCATAGTGAGCGAAGACATAGGCGGTCCCGCTTGGGCTACCCGCCGCCGGCGGTTTGGCGTACGGTCCTGGTCTCGCTGCCGGAATCGGCTACGGTCCCGCCATCGCAGGACGTGCCATCGGTGGCTGCGGATGCGGTATCTACTAAGAACTTTCACATATTAAATATTCACCGGAAAATACAGATTTGATTGCAAATATCTTTTTCACTTTTCATTTAACTCTTAATATTTCAATGACAATAATAAGGGCATTACTCTGACGTTTAAAGTTTTTTGTGTGAGTATTGCTGTTGGTTTACAGCTTTATCTAATTAGATTCGCGAGCGGGAGGCCCGATGATTAGGAATACTCTGACGGTATAGATTTCCGATATTTATTTTTTTTATTTATATACTTCTTGCAGTTTGAAAGAATTTTTTATAGTTTTGGAAATCGGTGGTAATGTGCCCTCGTACTAAATACTAAATATTGTTTTAATTTTACACAGGTTTTATTTTCGGGCTGATGGCCGCTGTTTTACAGTTTCGCCGGGTTAAGAGGTGACGGAGCGCTTATGGCGCTCAATCGAGACCGTTACCATTAATATCTCTATTATCATCGAGTGCACCTACCCTATACCGGAAACCAGTGCTACCCTATAAAACGTGTTCCCTCTGAGCCTCGTTTACTCTCGAGACACTGGATCCCCGAGTGGAGCAGTCGTCCCGGAAGTGTTTCCATGCGCCTCCAGCCAGACGGAGATACTACTAATACTTACAGTGTGTTAATTAGTGTCTATATCATCATCGGTGGTAGTAGTAGTACCAAAGTGCCAGAAGAAACCGACAGTGCATGTGTGTGTGACCGCGGGCGGACTACCGCCCTGTGAAGTGAGTGCGTCACCGCGCACCTGCAAGGACACCTGCGCGCGCCTACCTGCGCGCCCACCGGATCCAGCGACCCCGTAAGTTGCCACACCTGCTCGCCTCAGAGGCGGCTATTGTATTTCTTTGTTCTGTCGCATTAGGCGACCGACAGGTACTCACCCTAAGCGTACCCAAGACGCCAGGATTTTATTGCATAGTTTTAGAACACACCGCCGCAAGGCGGGGACAATAAAATCGTTTTTTCCCGCGATCGGGCAGAAAGCCCTACGCACTAATATGGACGCCAACATCCTTATGGCGTTCATCCAATCGACGTGCCCCGAAGCGTGGGCAAACTACGTCCGTCAGCTTGAAACCCCGCGGGTCGCCATCAGTGACAGCCCGCAGTCTCCGGACCCAACTCCCGCCGAAATCGCAGCGCCTTCTGCGCGCCCTGCCACCGCCTCGATCACGGTCGACCTCCGACTCAGACTCGGAGTCCTCCGTATCGGATATGGAGGTAGGGCCAGTACTCATTTTAGGGCTTCACCTCGTCACAAACAAAAGAAAACGCCCCGCGCAGCCGGCCGTCATCAACACGGCCACTTTTTCCAGGCCGGGTTCAATCTCGCCGACCGCCACACCGGCTAAAAGGCAGCCCCTCAGGCTCGCCAAGCACCCCTTCGAGCGCAAAACAAAGCCCTCCCCTGTTATCCTACAGGAAAAATCGAAATGGACAGACGTCTCCAGGTGGTTCGCCACACTCAAAATATCGTGCCCCAAGGCCCAAAATACGCCACAAGGCATACGTTTAAACCTACAGACAGTAGGTGACTTCCGCGCGGCCACGAAACTGCTGCGCGAGAAAACATAGGTTTCACACCTATGCCCTCCCGGAAGAACGGAAACTCCGGGTTGTCATTCGAGGTCTCCCATTTGAGACAGAATTGAAGAAATAATCCGATCCCTTTAAGGATCAAGACCTCCTGATTTTAGATGCGCGCAGGATGACAGATCCGCGCACCAAAACCCATGCCCTCATACTGGCCACCCTGACCTGACTCCAGAAGGCAAGGCCATTTTAACCTCAAAACGGTTTGCGGCCTCTCCGGCATATCTGTGGAGGCCCCTCAAACGCGGACTCGTAGGACAGTGTCATCGCTGTCAATTTTACGGCCACTCGGCCAGAAACTGCTTCGCCAGGCCCAGATGCGTCAAATGCATCGGGGACCATGGCACTTCGGACTGTTCGCGCCCCTCCGAGCGATTAATTTCAGCGTGCTGCCTATGTGAGGCAGAGGGCCACCCAGCGAGTTTACGCGGGTGTCCCAAAGCGCCGCAGAGGCAACGCGGCGGAACAGGTCACAACGGCAAAAAGCCAAAAAGTGACACCAACCCCAGCCATCCTCAAGAGCCGCGCCTGCTCCCAGGCCCGCCCCCACTCCAGCTGCAGCTCCAGCTCCAGCCCCCAAACTCCGCTGCCCCTTTGCAAGCCCCTAAGGCCCCTGCAAAGCCAGCCTGGGCAATGCCTCCTGCTATGGCGCGCAAACAAGTCGCGCCTATCACTCAGGCCAAACCTCCCCGTGCAGCCCGCCACCTTAGCGCAGGCCACACCTCAACCTCTGGGTATGCAAAACCCACTACCTACTCGCTGAACTTCATCAGCTCACTCGACCTTAACGCCCTGGAGGACCTCACCAAAATGGGGATCCGCCTCCAGCAGGCCAAACGCCCTTCGAAATGCTGCAGATCACTGCAGAACACATGGGCACCATACGCTCCTTCTGGGCCTCCAGAATGGTCCCATGCCCAGTAGGGCAACCCCTAAGTTCTGTCTCTAATGGCTAACGCACCACTAGGTAGAGTCAAACCCCGCTCTCTGACTGTCTCGTATTTCAACGCGGACGGACTCAGGTCTCAAAAGGACGAAGTAGCGATCCATTTAAAGAAACACAACGTCGACGTTATGCTAGTGCAAGAAACCTTCTTAAACCTAGCCACAGCGATCCCAAGATCGCCAATTACAGAACCATCCGTGGTGACAGGTTGACCGCCTCCAGAGGCGGCACCCTGATCTACTACAAAAGGTGCTTGCACTGCGTACCGCTCGAGGTTCCGCGATTAACAAACATAGAAGCCACCGCGTGTAGGGTGGCTATGACCGGTCATAGCCCGATAGTTATCGCCTCGGTTTATCTATCACCGACGAAAACAGTTCTAGAATCGGACATCAGGACCCTAATCAACCTAGGGCCGTCGGTCGTCATAGCAGGCGACCTAAACAGCAAACATGCCTCCTGGCATTCGATAAGGAGAATAAAACGGCAAGGCGCTTCACGCCCTCATGGGCTCTCATAACTTCGATGTTATAGCCCCCGACTCCCCGACACGTTACGCTCTAAACTTTGCACGTCAAACACCCGACGTTTTAGATATTGCGTTAATCAAAAATATCACCCTAGCGGTCGACTCCATTGAACCGCTACACGAATTATCATCGGATCATAGGCCGGTGCTCCTCAAACTGGGCCAATCGACAGGCGAGGTCCCTCAGACCAAAACCATAGTCAACTGGCGTGCTCTCGAAGGTAAACTCAGAGCCACGACCACCCAGCAGCTAGATATTTCAATCAACGAGATCGACTCACCTGACAAGGCGTTTCGGGCGATCGACTCCTTAACTTCACACCTTAGCTCAGCCGTCGAAGACTCGAAAAGGACGGTCCCCGCGTCGACCGATCAATTCGGGGTCCTTCCCTCGAGTCTCCGTCGACTGATAAGATCAAAAAATCGCGCGGCAAAGCTTCACGATAGATACCCGACGGATGTTAATCGCGTTAGACTGCGCCACCTCCAAAGGGAGGTGAAAGAGCGCATTAAATCTTATAACGATCAAAAATGGGGCGACCTGCTAGCAGACCTGGAGCCTTCGAATACCGCCTACTGGCGTGTGGCGCAGGGTCTCAAAGCAGACACCATCACACCAATGCCTCCTCTAATTTTACCGGACAACGCTACTCTCGCTTTCGATGACACGGAGAAAGCCGAATATCTCGCGGACAGTCTAGAGAGCCAATGCTCCCCGTCGAACTCCCCCGCGGACCAAGACCACCTCCTAAAGGTGAACGCCGACGTGGCGCTTAGGGCGTCGTTACCACCAGCGGGCGAACCGTTAGAACCCGTGACCACCGACGAGGTCACAAATATTATAAAAAACCTCAAAAATAGGTCAGCTCCCGGTCCCGACGGGATTAACAATAAAATAATTAAAGCGCTTCCCGCTAATATCATCTGCCTCCTTGTGGCAATATTCAACACGCTCCTCTCCAGCTGCTCCTTCCCGGATGCCTGGAAGGAAGCGGACGTCATCGGGATACCCAAACCGCACAAACCGCGGAACCTCCCACCAGCTATCGCCCAATCAGTCTTCTAAACTCCGTGGGCAAGATATACGAAAGGATTATTCTTAGGCGACTTAAAGAACACGTCCTAGCTAATAGATTACTTCCCGACGAACAGTTCGGGTTTAGGAATACGCACTCTTGCGTTCAACAGGCCTTCCGCTTAACGGAACACATTCTTGCAGGGCTAACCCTGAAAACCCCATCGGTACTGGTGCACTATTCTTCGATGTCGCAAAGGCATTCGACAAAGTCTGGCATAACGGTTTAATTTATAAACTTCACTCCATCAACATACCAGACAGGCTCGTGCACATCATACGAGCCTTCTTGTCGAATCGCACTTTTCGATATCGAGTCGACGGCACACTTGCTCCCTCAAGCCGGCCGCTCCTAGCAGGTGTCCTCAGGGCTCCGTTCTTTCCCCTCTTATTCTCACTTTACACAAGTGATGTCCTGAAAGATCCGCAGGTCAGTCTTGCGCTTTTCGCAGACGATACCGCCCTATACTATTCAAACTTACACAAGGGCCGTATCACCATCCGACTCCAAGCCGCAGCCAACCGCCTCGCCGAGTGGTTTCGGTTATGGAGAATCGAAATTAACCCGGATAAAAGTGCAGCAGTCTTCTTCTGGAGAGGCTCATCCAATCCATTCTGCACTGCATCAGTACCTAACCGTAGAAAGCTAGGACGCATCACGATCTTCGACCGTCCCATTCCCTGGGTAGAAACGGTCAAATACCTAGGGGTCACCTTTGACCGTAAACTCAGCTTCCGTCCGCATATCAAAAATGCGAGAAATAAGGCCGCGTTTGTCATGAGCCGGCTTCACCCGCTCATCTGCGCTAAAAGCAAAATGTCCTTAAGACATAAACTCCTTCTATATAAGACCTGCGTAAGGCCTATTATGACCTACGCCAGCGTCGTCTTCGCCCACGTAGCCGAAAACAAAATAAATCAACTCCAAACGGTTCAAAACCGTTTCACTAGAATCGCAACCGGAGCAGAGCTGTACCAACGCAACATCGATCTGCACAGTGACTTACACCTCGTCACCATACCGGAATACCTCAAATCTTCTCTCGCAGCGCTTCTTCGAGAAAGCGCTTTCGCATTCTAACCCGCTAGTGGTAAACGCCGCAACCTACGATCCGGATCCGAATCCGGTAACTACGAACCGTAGACCCCGTCACGTCTCGACGACCCCACTTCATGGGGAACCTTTACGCCAGTCCGTCCTCAACGGACCCCGGACCCACACACAATACCTACACCTCGTCGCGTCGCCCTCGCCTCCGAGCGCGACGCAATCTTCGCGACACCGCGTACACTCGCTACACCCGCGTGTCAGGGCGGGTCTCACCGCCCACAGCTTCCGATTAATATGATACAGGCGGCGTCCGTCAGAGGCTAGGTTCGCATACCGAAACCTCGGACGGTCATTAGTCATCACCATCCATTCTCCACTCGGGAGAATCACAATATAGCTAGGAACTGGCAACTTGGGTGGCATCATCAGATAGGTGTGAGATCAAAGAGTAGAGCGACACGCTCAGTTTATGAGCGCTTTGTGTAAGTAAGAGAACCACAGTAGGCAAAACACGGTTAAAATAAAACCAGCTCACGGACCCCTCAGTTCCGTGTCCAGTCCAGAACCTATAACTTATTAGGCACGAACTACAAAACATTAGTGAACGCGGTACACTTATTGTTATTCTGAACAACTGCTTAAGCAATTAGATTAACCTAAAGAAAGGCTAAGCGAGTTCTTAATCAATTATTCAAATAATATTCAATTGATAAAAGAACCGTGATCTAAAGTAAATTTATCAAATCCGAGTACTTTATGGGAAGGTAAGTCTGATATTAACTTATCGCCGAACGATCATTTTAGTGATAAGTTCTGATTGTGACGTCAAACTCATTGTTCTGATACTATCACAAAAACTCGATGCGACCGTTTATTCTTTTCTGGTATTATTTATAATAAGAAGTTATAGTAAACGTCTTGTCCATTATCTTGATTTAATTTATACGAAGCCTTATTGTAACGCATACTTAAATTTTGTTTGAAGTATAGAATTCAACTGATATTATATATGCAATATTATTTCTTAGTGTACTGAATGCATATTAACATACCGTAACATTTATGTTACTTACAATAACTTTAGAAATAAAGAAAGTTTTATAGTTAGCATTTCCAAAAAAAACTGTCAAATTTACGAATTAGAAAGATAAATAAAAGATATGATTCTATTAAGCAATTTGGATTTAGATTTACTTACTAGACCTATTTATCATTTAAAATCGATTTTTGATGATTTTCCTTTTGTTGGTTTTTCTTACATCACTACAACAATCGTAAAGAAACATAAATATCTGAAGTCCAACTCTATACCTCTTGGTAAAATATTCAAGGTTATTGCATTTTATTGTATAAATTCTCAACAAATACTTTCTTTAAGTAAGTTTCTTTAGTCAAGGACCCTTGACTAAACTGACATCATACTGATTCATACATTTTATTCTATAAGTTTCTAGGATTTTGTTTCGATCTATTAGTTAAGAGTATTACTTTGATTCGATAACTTCGAAGCATCGACATCCAGTACCTTTAACTGATAGATCGGAACTCACATATGGTTTTACAACAACAAGGCCCTTGTTAACATTAAATACGATTAATTTAAAACTGAGGGGCAACCCGCTGAAAACGCGCGGTCTCGCCCGCCATGCCCCCTTCGTAAAATATTCAGTTTCAAACGCCTCCAAGTGAAAACCTCTGCCCGAAGACAAAGATGAAGAAGACAAAGCTACAGCATGGAACAGCGGAGGAATGGAGTTGCTCTAAATAAATAATACTAAAGAAACCAAATAACAAATCATGTTATTTTATGTGATGTCCTGCTGGTTATTGTTATCAGATGACAATTACTACGCAGAATATAACATAGTATTATAAGGTATCACATAAACAAAGGGCGCTCACTCGCAATCCGCTCATGATATCCATATAGATGCGTTTTCACCCTGAGATGGAATGCCTCGACACCAGTAACAAAGACCTCCGGACCCCTGCACTCACCAGACGAAAGACATCAGCATTATGCTGCTATTTCACGCTGGTATTATGTGTGGTTCTACCCCGGTGTGAGGCGACCCATTCATTCTGCTGTGTAGCTCGACCACTGTAAAAGGCGTATACAATATATTTGTGGTCAGATTCAGTTATAATGTCAGGGGCACGTAATGAATACAACACATACACGATAATCAATAATTTGTAATGCACATATTGCTATATGTATAGATGCGACTGGAGACTGAACCTAGGACCACCACAATAGCTTAGCCTAGCCAATCTTGCCTAGGCTTACTACGTCATAATGCGCAAAAAGTCTTGATAGCTTAAGTCTTGTAGATAATTCATATATTACCTAAACAGATACAAATTCGTTGTCACCTATAAGGACTAAGAATGAAAAAGCTTTTAGAAATCTTAATAACAAATGTTTAAATAGATCGATAATATTGTGTTAAATGTGCTACGTGATAGTATTGTGTTAAATAAGGGTGCATTCAATCCCTATACGTTATTATACATCTATTAATGACAGTGGAAAAATACTAGTTGGTCACACTGTAGCTATTAATTAACTTTATCATGGTTCGACCGGGGTAAGAAATATGAACGAAAATAGGAGTTTAGCGCAACAATGCTTAGTCTGGCGATAGAAAGAAACCATCCACTATAATACTTCTGATTACCTGTGCTAGTAATAAACATTATTTTGCGGTGACAAGGCTTCTGCATTGTGTCTCCTCATCAAGGATGAATATGGGTGTCATAGGCAGCAGGAATCTCTTACCATCAGGTGAAATATTAGTTTGTTTTTCATCCCTAATATCTAAGCAAAAAAAGAAATATTTATATAGACACATTTTTGTATTTAATATTCCTGGTTCAATTGACCTATTAAGCAGCGTCGTCGCTACGCTTCTGTTCTTCAAAGCTATTAAAACTCAAAGCTATCGCGCCCCACTCACCGAAGCTATATAGCAGCGCGCTATAAAATGTAAGTGTCACCGAGCGACGGTTTTCTAACATACTCTTAACTATTATGTACCACAGTGAAACTGGAAGGAAGTTGTATGAAACATCTCCGCCATTTTATTATTTCAATATAAAGCATTCTTTACGAAGGTAAGGATGAAGGACTAACATTGCCACGTACTCGGGGCAATGAAGGGAAACATCGTGAGAAAACTTGCATGTCTAAGAAAGAAAGAAAGAAAAATATTTCGAAGTCCCCAATACGCGGTGGAGCCGCGTCGTGGATAATGCTCTGATTAAATATACACATACGTTATCTCGTCTGAGGACCGCGATGGAATACCAGTTACACTATATGAACAACGACATCGTTATGTTACTATATCGCACTGGTATTCAAGACGATGCAGTCCTTACCCGGTCGGTCATCCATACTGCATTATTATATTATATTTTTTTCTTTCTCGCATCTAAACTACATAATCAAAAGCCTTGATCTTCTTATTATATGTCTCAAACAGCATTAGAAGTGTTTCCTAAATCAAACACTATAAATAATTTCTTTATACGTCTTTCTATTACGTGTCACATCTATGTATTTACATTGATTCACTTCTCTAGGAAGGGTCCTTCCTTCACTCATTCACAATTTCCTTAATCGATTTATTATAATCTAAAAATAAAATTTGACACGATCACCACTTTACAATACAACGTGGAATTAGTTGCGACGCCATCAAAATCACTTGTACATTATTCCCTTTAGAAACAATCGCGACGGTCCACACCTGGACCGCCTCGGGGACACAACTCAAATGTTTAACGTCAAACTATAAAGTGCCTTATTGCTTGCAAATTCGGATACGCGACTAAACTCGAACACCGTCCCGGCAATAATACAACTTGTATTAGTTCAATGGCGTCTGAATTTGGCCTCTTTGTCCCGATCGGCGGCTTAATTGGTGATATATTAAATTGTAATTAAGGTTCCCTATTGTCGGAGGTGTGAAAATCTGGCGCTCGGGGCAAATCGATACGTGCGGAGACTTGTTGCTCGAACTGTGCTGTGTTGGCTGTTATGTCAAATCCAAATACATGTTTAAAAACGAAAAATCTTACAACAGACAATACAAATAAATTGCTTTAGCAAGAAATATATAATCTATGGTAACATAGCTGCCGTTTTCCGCCGATTCCGCCTGCCGAGTCAAACCCCGCTCTCTGACTGTCTCGTATTTCAACGCGGACGGACTCAGGTCTCAAAAGGACGAAGTAGCGATCCATTTAAAGAAACACAACGTCGACGTTATGCTAGTGCAAGAAACCTTCTTAAAACCTAGCCACAGCGATCCCAAGATCGCCAATTACAGAACCATCCGTGGTGACAGGTTGACCTTCCAGAGGCGGCACCTGATCTACTACAAAGGTGCTTGCACTGCGTACCGCTCGAGGTTCCGCGATTAACAAACATAGAAGCCACCGCGTGTAGGGTGGCTATGACCGGTCATAGCCCGATAGTTATCGCCTCGGTTTATCTATCACCGACGAAAACAGTTCTAGAATCGGACATCAGGACCCTAATCAACCTAGGGCCGTCGGTCGTCATAGCAGGCGACCTAAACAGCAAACATGCCTCCTGGCATTCGATAAGGAGAATAAACGGCAAGGCGCTTCACGCCCTCATGGGCTCTCATAACTTCGATGTTATAGCCCCGACTCCCCGACACGTTACGCTCTAAACTTTGCACGTCAAACACCCGACGTTTTAGATATTGCGTTAATCAAAATATCACCCTAGCGGTCGACTCCATTGAACCGCTACACGAATTATCATCGATCATAGGCCGGTGCTCCTCAAACTGGGCCAATCGACAGGCGAGGTCCCTCAGACCAAAACCATAGTCAACTGGCGTGCTCTCGAAGGTAAACTCAGAGCCACGACCACCCAGCAGCTAGATATTTCAATCAACGAGATCGACTCACCTGACAAGGCGTTTCGGGCGATCGACTCTTTAACTTCACACCTTAGCTCAGCCGTCGAAGACTCGAAAAGGACGGTCCCTGCGTCGACCGATCAATTCGGGTCCTTCCTCGAGTCTCCGTCGACTGATAAGATCAAAAATCGCGCGCCACGATAGATACCCGACGGATGTTAATCGCGTTAGACTGCGCCACCTCCAAAGGGAGGTGAAAGAGCGCATTAAATCTTATAACGATCAAAATGGGGCGACCTGCTAGCAGACCTGGAGCCTTCGAATACCGCCTACTGGCGTGTGGCGCAGGGTCTCAAAGCAGACACCATCACACCAATGCCTCCTCTAATTTTACCGGACAACGCTACTCTCGCTTTCGATGACACGGAGAAAGCCGAATATCTCGCGGACAGTCTAGAGAGCCAATGCTCCCCGTCGAACTCCCCGCGGACCAAGACCACCTCCTAAAGGTGAACGCCGACGTGGCGCTTAGGGCGTCGTTACCACCAGCGGGCGAACTGTTAGAACCCGTGACCACCGACGAGGTCACAAATATTATAAAACCTCAAAATAGGTCAGCTCCCGGTCCCGACGGGATTAACAATAAAATAATTAAAGCGCTTCCCGCTAATATCATCTGCCTCCTTGTGGCAATATTCAACACGCTCCTTCCAGCTGCTCCTTCCCGGATGCCTGGAAGGAAGCGGACGTCATCGATACCCAAACCGCACAAACCGCGGAACCTCCCACCAGCTATCGCCCAATCAGTCTTCTAAACTCCGTGGGCAAGATATACGAAAGGATTATTCTTAGGCGACTTAAAGAACACGTCCTAGCTAATAGATTACTCCCGACGAACAGTTCGGGTTTAGGAATACGCACTCTTGCGTTCAACAGGCCTTCCGCTTAACGGAACACATTCTTGCAGGGCTAACCCTGAAAACCCCATCGGTACTGGTGCACTATTCTTCGATGTCGCAAAGGCATTCGACAAAGTCTGGCATAACGGTTTAATTTATAAACTTCACTCCATCAACATACCAGACAGGCTCGTGCACATCATACGAGCCTTCTTGTCGAATCGCACTTTCGATATCGAGTCGACGGCACGCGCTCCTCAAGCCGGCCGCTCCTAGCAGGTGTCCCTCAGGGCTCCGTTCTTTCCCCCTCTTATTCTCACTTTACACAAGTGATGTCCTGAAAGATCCGCAGGTCAGTCTTGCGCTTTTCGCAGACGATACCGCCCTATACTATTCAAACTTACACAAGGGCCGTATCACCATCCGACTCCAAGCCGCAGCCAACCGCCTCGCCGAGTGGTTTCGGTTATGGAGAATCGAAATTAACCCGGATAAAAGTGCAGCAGTCTTCTTCTGGAGAGGCTCATCCAATCCATTCTGCACTGCATCAGTACCTAACCGTAGAAAGCTAGGACGCATCACGATCTTCGACCGTCCCATTCCCTGGTAGAAACGGTCAAATACCTAGTCACCTTGACCGTAAACTCAGCTTCCGTCCGCATATCAAAATGTGAGAAATAAGGTCAGTATTTGTCATGAGCCGGCTTCACCCGCTCATCTGCGCTAAAAGCAAAATGTCCTTAAGACATAAACTCCTTCTATATAAGACCTGCGTAAGGCCTATTATGACCTACGCCAGCGTCGTCTTCGCCCACGTAGCCGAAAACAAAATAAATCAACTCCAAACGGTTCAAAACCGTTTCACTAGAATCGCAACCGGAGCAGAGCCGTACCAACGCAACATCGATCTGCACAGTGACTTACACCTCGTCACCATACCGGAATACCTCAAATCTTCTCTCGCAGCGCTTCTTCGAGAAAGCGCTTTCGCATTCTAACCCGCTAGTGGTAAACGCCGCAACCTACGATCCGGATCCGAATCCGGTAACTACGAACCGTAGACCCCGTCACGTCTCGACGACCCCACTTCATGGGGAACTCCTACGCCAGTCCGTCCTCAACGGACCCCGGACCCACACACAATACCTACCACCTCGTCGCGTCGCCCTCGCCTCCGAGCGCGACGCAATCTTCGCGACACCGCGTACACTCGCTACACCCGCGTGTCAGGGCGGTTCTCACCGCCCACAGCTTCCGATTAATATGATACAGGCGGCGTCCGTCAGAGGCTAGGTTCGCATACCGAAACCTCGGACGGTCATTAGTCATCACCATCCATTCTCCACTCGGGAGAATCACAATATAGCTAGGGAACTGGCAACTTGGGTGGCATCATCAGATAGGTGTGAGATCAAAGAGTAGAGCGACACGCTCAGTTTATGAGCGCTTTGTGTAAGTAAGAGAACCACAGTAGGCAAAACACGGTTAAAATAAAACCAGCTCACGGACCCCTCAGTTCCGTGTCCAGTCCAGAACCTATAACTTATTAGGCACGAACTACAAAAACATTAGTGAACGCGGTACACTTATTGTTATTCTGAACAACTGCTTAAGCAATTAGATTAACCTAAAGAAAAGGCTAAGCGAGTTCTTAATCAATTATTCAAATAATATTCAATTGATAAAAGAACCGTGATCTAAAGTAAATTTATCAAATCCGAGTACTTTATGGGGAAGGTAAGTCTGATATTAACTTATCGCCGAACGATCATTTTAGTGATAAGTTCTGATTGTGACGTCAAACTCATTGTTCTGATACTATCACAAAAACTCGATGCGACCGTTTATTCTTTTCTGGTATTATTTATAATAAGAAGTTATAGTAAACGTCTTGTCCATTATCTTGATTTAATTTATACGAAGCCTTATTGTAACGCATACTTAAATTTTGTTTGAAGTATAGAATTCAACTGATATTATATATGCACATTATTTCTTAGTGTACTGAATGCATATTAACATACCGTAACATTTATGTTACTTACAATAACTTTAGAAATAAAGAAAGTTTTATAGTTAGCATTTCCAAAAACTGTCAAATTTACGAATTAGAAAGATAAATAAAAGATATGATTCTATTAAGCAATTTGGATTTAGATTTACTTACTAGACCTATTTATCATTTAAAAATCGATTTTGATGATTTTCCTTTGTTGGTTTTTCTTACATCACTACAAATAATCGTAAAGAAACATAAATATCTGAAGTCCAACTCTATACCTCTTGGTAAAATATTCAAGGTTATTGCATTTTATTGTATAAATTCTCAACAAATACTTTCTTTAAGTAAGTTTCTTTAGTCAAGGACCCTTGACTAAATCCGACATCATACTGATTCATACATTTTATTCTATAAGTTTCTAGGATTTTTGTTTCGATCTATTAGTTAAGAGTATTACTTTGATTCGATAACTTCGAAGCATCGACATCCAGTACCTTTAACTGATAGATCGGAACTCACATATGGTTTTACAACAACAAGGCCCTTGTTAACATTAAATACGATTAATTTAAAACTAGGGGCAACCGCTAGCGCGGTCTCTCGCCCGCCATGCCCCCTTCGTAAAATATTCAGTTTCAAACGCCTCCAAGTGAAAACCTCTGCCCGAAGACAAAGATGAAGAAGACAAAGCTACAGCATGGAACAGCGGAGGAATGGAGTTGCTCTAAATAAATAATACTAAAGAAACCAAATAACAAATCATGTTATTTTATGTGATGTCCTGCTGGTTATTGTTATCAGATGACAATTACTACGCAGAATATAACATAGTATTATAAGGTATCACATAAACAAAGGGCGCTCACTCGCAATCCGCTCATGATATCCATATAGATGCGTTTTCACCCTGAGATGGAATGCCTCGACACCAGTAACAAAGACCTCCGGACCCTGCACTCACCAGACGAAAGACATCAGCATTATGCTGCTATTTTACGCTGGTATTCAGTAAGAGCATGGTCCTTCCCGGTCGAGATGACCCATTCATTCTGCAGCTAGAAACAAACTGCAGCGTCACTCTACCACTGTTAAGTTTAGTTTGAACCCACTCAAGAACTTTTCTACCCCAGCGGTTATCGGTTCTACGAGCTATACGGCCAGTTTGTTACCACTTCGGCTTTCTAATCTTTTGAACTATGTCGGTCAACCTCGTTCTACGGCAAATGTGTATTTGCGTATTCTATCACGCACAGAAACACCTTGCATACACCATAGCCCGCTTCAATAATGTGGCTCTAAAGATCCAATTGGCGTCAACGCACCTGAGATTCATTTGGTGTTGAGGATGTTCATTGGAGGTCAGGACTTACCATCATGTAACCTTTCTTTAGTCCCATCTTATCTATAAATAATCTTTAGACTTTAATAAAAACTATTGTAGTGTCATCTAATCTTAACACGTTTTTTTTTATTACACTCAGAGTAACGAAGGTGCACACATCTCACCTGATTGTAAGTGATACCTGCGGCCCATGACGTCTACATTCATCCTTGACAAGGAATCATAATGCAGATGCGTTGTCACCCTTGAGGATTGTGATGGAATGCCTCGACACCAGTAACAAAGACCTCCGGACCCTGCACTCACCAGACGAAAGACATCAGCATTATGCTGCTATTTTACGCTGGTATTCAGTAAGAGCATGGTCCTTCCCGGTCGAGATGACCCATTCATTCTGCAGCTAGAAACAAACTGCAGCGTCACTCTACCACTGTTAAGTTTAGTTTGAACCCACTCAAGAACTTTTCTACCCCAGCGGTTATCGGTTCTACGAGCTATACGGCCAGTTTGTTACCACTTCGGCTTTCTAATCTTTTGAACTATGTCGGTCAACCTCGTTCTACGGCAAATGTGTATTTGCGTATTCTATCACGCACAGAAACACCTTGCATACACCATAGCCCGCTTCAATAATGTGGCTCTAAAGATCCAATTGGCGTCAACGCACCTGAGATTCATTTGGTGTTGAGGATGTTCATTGGAGGTCAGGACTTACCATCATGTAACCTTTCTTTAGTCCCATCTTATCTATAAATAATCTTTAGACTTTAATAAAAACTATTGTAGTGTCATCTAATCTTAACACGTTTTTTTTTATTACACTCAGAGTAACGAAGGTGCACACATCTCACCTGATTGTAAGTGATACCTGCGGCCCATGACGTCTACATTCATCCTTGACAAGGAATCATAATGCAGATGCGTTGTCACCCTTGAGGACCGAGATGGAACACCTAATCACCAGTAATAAAAGTCTCCGAATCCCTACACCTCACCAATAGTACCGGTAGTAAAGATCAAACTTAGATTGTAGATTGTCTGAGGTACTACGATAATCGGACCGAAATTCCACATGTACCTCGTCACATGTTGTTTAGTCCGCGATAAAACAAAATATAACAGTCCCTATTTGCATTGGTAAAAGAAAAGATAAATTGAAACGCTATTAATAAAAACGCAGTCTTACACGAAAGACAACATTTTTATTTTTAAGAAAATAGGTCTCATAACTTCGATGTTATAGCCCCGACTCCCCGACACGTTACGCTCTAAACTTTGCGTCAAACACCCGACGTTTTAGATATTGCGTTAATCAAAATATCACCCTAGCGGTCGACTCCATTGAACCGCTACACGAATTATCATCGGATCATAGGCTTCTGCATTGTGTCTCCTCATCAAGGATGAATATGGGTGTCATAGGCAGCAGGAATCTCTACCATCAGGTGAAATATTAGTTTGTTTTTCATCCCTAATATCTAAGCAAAAAAGAAATATTTATATATATATATATATATATATATATATATATATATATATATATATATATATATATATATATATATATATATATATATATATATATATATATATATATATATATATATATATATATATATATATATATATATATATATATATATATATATATATATATATATATATATATATATATATATATATATATATATATATATATATATATATATATATATATATATATATATATATATATATATATATATATATATATATATATATATATATATATATATATATATATATATATATATATATATATATATATATATATATATATATATATATATATATATATATATATATATATATATATATATATATATATATATATATATATATATATATATATATATATATATATATATATATATATATATATATATATATATATATATATATATATATATATATATATATATATATATATATATATATATATATATATATATATATATATATATATATATATATATATATATATATATATATATATATATATATATATATATATATATATATATATATATATATATATATATATATATATATATATATATATATATATATATATATATATATATATATATATATATATATATATATATATATATATATATATATATATATATATATATATATATATATATATATATATATATATATATATATATATATATATATATATATATATATATATATATATATATATATATATATATATATATATATATATATATATATATATATATATATATATATATATATATATATATATATATATATATATATATATATATATATATATATATATATATATATATATATATATATATATATATATATATATATATATATATATATATATATATATATATATATATATATATATATATATATATATATATATATATATATATATATATATATATATATATATATATATATATATATATATATATATATATATATATATATATATATATATATATATATATATATATATATATATATATATATATATATATATATATATATATATATATATATATATATATATATATATATATATATATATATATATATATATATATATATATATATATATATATATATATATATATATATATATATATATATATATATATATATATATATATATATATATATATATATATATATATATATATATATATATATATATATATATATATATATATATATATATATATATATATATATATATATATATATATATATATATATATATATATATATATATATATATATATATATATATATATATATATATATATATATATATATATATATATATATATATATATATATATATATATATATATATATATATATATATATATATATATATATATATATATATATATATATATATATATATATATATATATATATATATATATATATATATATATATATATATATATATATATATATATATATATATATATATATATATATATATATATATATATATATATATATATATATATATATATATATATATATATATATATATATATATATATATATATATATATATATATATATATATATATATATATATATATATATATATATATATATATATATATATATATATATATATATATATATATATATATATATATATATATATATATATATATATATATATATATATATATATATATATATATATATATATATATATATATATATATATATATATATATATATATATATATATATATATATATATATATATATATATATATATATATATATATATATATATATATATATATATATATATATATATATATATATATATATATATATATATATATATATATATATATATATATATATATATATATATATATATATATATATATATATATATATATATATATATATATATATATATATATATATATATATATATATATATATATATATATATATATATATATATATATATATATATATATATATATATATATATATATATATATATATATATATATATATATATATATATATATATATATATATATATATATATATATATATATATATATATATATATATATATATATATATATATATATATATATATATATATATGTATCTGAATTAATGAGAATGAGAGATTAGTAATATTAGTAAGTAATAATAGATACAAAGATATTATTACTAAGAGCCGTGCTGTGTCTAAACGCTCGCTTGTAATTCAAGTGCTCACGTGTCCACTCAGCCAAAGGTCTACTGACCTTCGACAACGTTACGTCACTTCAATTAATTAATTTATTTATTTATACGTTGTTAACATTGGCACGCGGCTTCGTCTGCGTGGACTTAGAATTTAGTCTAAAGAGAAACGAAAAGTTACTATACTTTTATTTCAGCAGACATTGTGTGATTTATTATTTTACACCAGTACGTGTAAGTTTTCGGTGATCGATACGCCACATAAATTGATAACGATTGTTAATCCATCTCATTTGCCAGGATAAAAGTATCCAATGTGTTAATCCAGGATATAAACTATTTATGTGCCAAATTTTATTCAAATCCGTTTAGCTGTTTTCGCGTGGTTGAGTAACAAACATTCGAACATACAAACTTACACAACAAAAAAGTAAGGTAACAAAGGTTATGACTTAACGTCTATTGAGATTCTCTTCTACTCAACCCAAGACATGGCGGGATAATGTGACACGTGCAGCAATCAAAAATAACCGTTAAAAAAATATTTAAATAAATTAAATATTTTGTTCTTTTTCCTTTTGTATATTGAGTTGTTGTAGTGTGAAGTGCATGTTGTGTTTACCTATAAGTAATTTTGCACTAGAATTCTGTCAATTATGTAT
This sequence comes from Teinopalpus imperialis, assembly GCA_029286865.1. Lineage (NCBI taxonomy): Eukaryota > Metazoa > Arthropoda > Insecta > Lepidoptera > Papilionidae > Teinopalpus > Teinopalpus imperialis. The sequence goes on along the minus strand of JAGSMU010000089.1, from coordinate 286,005 downwards.
AATCTTTTAAATACGTCATCAGTGTAAACGAATATTATAAAACCTCAAAATAGGTCAGCTCCCGGTCCCGACGGGATTAACAATAAAATAATTAAAGCGCTTCCCGCTAATATCATCTGCCTCCTTGTGGCAATATTCAACACGCTCCTCTCCAGCTGCTCCTTCCCGGATGCCTGGAAGGAAGCGGACGTCATCAGGATACCCAAACCGCACAAACCGCGGAACCTCCCCACCAGCTATCGCCCAATCAGTCTTCTAAACTCCGTGGGCAAGATATACGAAAGGATTATTCTTAGGCGACTTAAAGAACACGTCTAGCTAATAGATTACTTCCCGACGAACAGATATATATATATATATATATATATATATATATATATATATATATATATATATATATATATATATATATATATATATATATATATATATATATATATATATATATATATATATATATATATATATATATATATATATATATATATATATATATATATATATATATATATATATATATATATATATATATATATATATATATATATATATATATATATATATATATATATATATATATATATATATATATATATATATATATATATATATATATATATATATATATATATATATATATATATATATATATATATATATATATATATATATATATATATATATATATATATATATATATATATATATATATATATATATATATATATATATATATATATATATATATATATATATATATATATATATATATATATATATATATATATATATATATATATATATATATATATATATATATATATATATATATATATATATATATATATATATATATATATATATATATATATATATATATATATATATATATATATATATATATATATATATATATATATATATATATATATATATATATATATATATATATATATATATATATATATATATATATATATATATATATATATATATATATATATATATATATATATATATATATATATATATATATATATATATATATATATATATATATATATATATATATATATATATATATATATATATATATATATATATATATATATATATATATATATATATATATATATATATATATATATATATATATATATATATATATATATATATATATATATATATATATATATATATATATATATATATATATATATATATATATATATATATATATATATATATATATATATATATATATATATATATATATATATATATATATATATGTATCTGAATTAATGAGAATGAGAGATTAGTAATATTAGTAAGTAATAATAGATACAAAGATATTATTACTAAGAGCCGTGCTGTGTCTAAACGCTCGCTTGTAATTCAAGTGCTCACGTGTCCACCAGCTAAAGGTCTACCGACCTTCGACAACGTTACGTCACTTCAATTAATTAATTTATTTATTTATACGTTGCTAACATTGGCACGCGGCTTCGTCTGCGTGGACTTAGAATTTAGTCTAAAGAGAAACGAAAAGTTACTATACTTTTATTTCAGCAGACATTGTGTGATTTATTATTTTACACCAGTACGTGTAAGTTTTCGGTGATCGATACGCCACATAAATTGATAACGATTGTTAATCCATCTCATTTGCCAGGATAAAAGTATCCAATGTGTTAATCCAGGATATAAACTATTTATGTGCCAAATTTTATTCAAATCCGTTTAGCTGTTTTCGCGTGGTTGAGTAACAAACATTCGAACATACAAACTTACACAAGGGCCGTATCACCATCCGACTCCAAGCCGCAGCCAACCGCCTCGCCGAGTGGTTTCGGTTATGGAGAATCGAAATTAACCCGGATAAAAAGTGCAGCAGTCTTCTGGAGAGGCTCATCCAATCCATTCTGCACTGCATCAGTACCTAACCGTAGAAAGCTAGGACGCATCACGATCTTCGACCGTCCCATTCCCTGGGTAGAAACGGTCAAATACCTAGGGGTCACCTTTGACCGTAAACTCAGCTTCCGTCCGCATATCAAAAATGCGAGAAATAAGGCCGCGTTTGTCATGAGCCGGCTTCACCCGCTCATCTGCGCTAAAAGCAAAATGTCCTTAAGACATAAACTCCTTCTATATAAGACCTGCGTAAGGCCTATTATGACCTACGCCAGCGTCGTCTTCGCCCACGTAGCCGAAAACAAAATAAATCAACTCCAAACGGTTCAAAACCGTTTCACTAGAATCGCAACCGGAGCAGAGCCGTACCAACGCAACATCGATCTGCACAGTGACTTACACCTCGTCACCATACCGGAATACCTCAAATCTCTCTCGCAGCGCTTCTTCGAGAAAGCGCTTTCGCATTCTAACCCGCTAGTGGTAAACGCCGCAACCTACGATCCGGATCCGAATCCGGTAACTACGAACCGTAGACCCCGTCACGTTCTCGACGACCCCACTTCATGGGGAACCCTACGCCAGTCCGTCCTCAACGGACCCCGGACCCACACACAATACCTACACCTCGTCGCGTCGCCCTCGCCTCCGAGCGCGACGCAATCTTCGCGACACCGCGTACACTCGCTACACCCGCGTGTCAGGGCGGTTCTCACCGCCCACAGCTTCCGATTAATATGATACAGGCGGCGTCCGTCAGAGGCTAGGTTCGCATACCGAAACCTCGGACGGTCATTAGTCATCACCATCCATTCTCCACTCGGGAGAATCACAATATAGCTAGGGAACTGGCAACTTGGGTGGCATCATCAGATAGGTGTGAGATCAAAGAGTAGAGCGACACGCTCAGTTTATGAGCGCTTTGTGTAAGTAAGAGAACCACAGTAGGCAAAACACGGTTAAAATAAAACCAGCTCACGGACCCCTCAGTTCCGTGAGCCCTGTATCCGATGAAGCTGTAAGAGCCGCATAGGCTAACAGCATAAACATCAACAGAATCTAGACCTCGTTTTACTTTTGGTTTGGCACTCGGCCGTGACGGACGTCTCTTAATTATTGTCAAGAGGTAAAGCTCCTGGACATGATGGGCTCAGCATCGAGCATCTTTTGCATGCTTGACCTCATATTTCCAGGGTTATGCATTAGTCATTCGTATCTCCCTGCAGATCTTATGAGAACTGTAGTCGTGCTTGTGGTTTAAAATAAAACGGGTAATTTATCAGAAAGAAATAATTACTGACCGATTTCTCTGGCGACGATTATCGCAAAAGTTTTAGATGGAGTGCTTAATGCTAAGTTACACATCTGCATATACACGATAACCAGTTTGTTTTTTTGAAAATGTCAAATGTAAATATTTTATGTACATAAAAATGAAATAGACCCAGTTATAAAATATAAGATATGTATGACGATCTTGTAACACATATTACTAAAATATTTTTAAAGAGAGCGCTAGGCCGCGCGCAGCGACGCAGCATCCTGGGGGAAATCACTAGCTTCAGTAATTATTATTTGTTGTTGTGACATATACGAAATTATGAAAATATGTTTTCATTCCAAAATAACACATACGAGTATCTACGATAAAAATGAATATCTACGTTATCAAAGCTACTAAATATTCCACTTCCTTATTTAATTTAATTTATTAAGGCTGAAGCAAAGTTTTGAGTTTTGACCTGATCCTTAGAAACGTGACAGTTTTAAAATATTTCACAGTGGGATGCAATCACGAAAATTGTGCCATTTTGTTATGAAAATATTCTCTTTGTTGCATGCGCATAACCCTGTCCTTTTTATAATAGAAAATAAAAATAGTTCGCTTTTGTTCCGTCGACTTTTGTTCCTTGTTTATAAAAGTTAATTATGAAAACGAGAATTTAATTCTACTTCAAAAGTAGAAAATGCAATAGGTTTCGTAGTTCGTATCGCATCCATGTTATTTTTCGCTATAGTATATAATTTAGTATTGTAATCAAATCGCCTGATAGTGAATCACGTGCTATTGTAGTAATTGAAATTCTAGCTAAAGCCAATATTTCCTATCCCGCAAATGATCGGGCGCAATTGTAGCAATAACATTAATATTGAACCACTTCTAGGTTGTATCTATAGCATGAATGAGCTGGCTTAACCGGGGAAGGATCATGCCTTAACAGATTACCTGCGCAAAATACATAGCAGCAAGATGCTTCCTACTTACTTACCCTAAAATCCATATCCAACCTTTAACATAACTTATTCTTTCCATACACGGGAAGATTGGACAAAAACAAATAATTTAAGAATACAAATATTTAGTGTCGGTTCGTTTGCCACCTATTTTATAAAAAAAATACTTTCAAACGAACCCGGAACCTACTTATTAGGCACGAACTACAAAAACATTAGTGAACGCGGTACACTTATTGTTATTCTGAACAACTGCTTAAGCAATTAGATTAACCTAAAGAAAAGGCTAAGCGAGTTCTTAATCAATTATTCAAATAATATTCAATTGATAAAAGAACCGTGATCTAAAGTAAATTTATCAAATCCGAGTACTTTATGGGGAAGGTAAGTCTGATATTAACTTATCGCCGAACGATCATTTTAGTGATAAGTTCTGATTGTGACGTCAAACTCATTGTTCTGATACTATCACAAAAACTCGATGCGACCGTTTATTCTTTTCTGGTATTATTTATAATAAGAAGTTATAGTAAACGTCTTGTCCATTATCTTGATTTAATTTATACGAAGCCTTATTGTAACGCATACTTAAATTTTGTTTGAAGTATAGAATTCAACTGATATTATATATGCAATATTATTTCTTAGTGTACTGAATGCATATTAACATACCGTAACATTTATGTTACTTACAATAACTTTAGAAATAAAGAAAGTTTTATAGTTAGCATTTCCAAAAAAAACTGTCAAATTTACGAATTAGAAAGATAAATAAAAGATATGATTCTATTAAGCAATTTGGATTTAGATTTACTTACTAGACCTATTTATCATTTAAAATCGATTTTTGATGATTTTCCTTTTGTTGGTTTTTCTTACATCACTACAACAATCGTAAAGAAACATAAATATCTGAAGTCCAACTCTATACCTCTTGGTAAAATATTCAAGGTTATTGCATTTTATTGTATAAATTCTCAACAAATACTTTCTTTAAGTAAGTTTATTTAGTCAAGGGACCCTTGACTAAACTGACATCATACTGATTCATACATTTTATTCTATAAGTTTCTAGGATTTTGTTTCGATCTATTAGTTAAGAGTATTACTTTGATTCGATAACTTCGAAGCATCGACATCCAGTACCTTTAACTGATAGATCGGAACTCACATATGGTTTTACAACAACAAGGCCCTTGTTAACATTAAATACGATTAATTTAAAACTAGGGGCAACCGCTAGCGCGGTCTCTCGCCCGCCATGCCCCCTTCGTAAAATATTCAGTTTCAAACGCCTCCAAGTGAAAACCTCTGCCCGAAGACAAAGATGAAGAAGACAAAGCTACAGCATGGAACAGCGGATTAATGGAGTTGCTCTAAATAAATAATACTAAAGAAACCAAATAACAAATCATGTTATTTTATGTGATGTCCTGCTGGTTATTGTTATCAGATGACAATTACTACGCAGAATATAACATAGTATTATAAGGTATCACATAAACAAAGGGCGCTCACTCGCAATCCGCTCATGATATCCATATAGATGCGTTTTCACCCTGAGATGGAATGCCTCGACACCAGTAACAAAGACCTCCGGACCCCTGCACTCACCAGACGAAAGACATCAGCATTATGCTGCTATTTCACGCTGGTATTATGTGTGGTTCTACCCCGGTGTGAGGCGACCCATTCATTCTGCTGTGTAGCTCGACCACTGTAAAAGGCGTATACAATATATTTGTGGTCAGATTCAGTTATAATGTCAGGGGCACGTAATGAATACAACACATACACGATAATCAATAATTTGTAATGCACATATTGCTATATGTATAGATGCGACTGGAGACTGAACCTAGGACCACCACAATAGCTTAGCCTAGCCAATCTTGCCTAGGCTTACTACGTCATAATGCGTCATTAGCGTTTGACAAATGTTTAAACCTTATGATACCAGATCTGCTCAATAATTTAATAACTTCTGTTACACGAATACTGTAAAAATAATAATTTATATTTATGTAAAAAGAAATTGTTGAGCAATTCTGTAAAAAAAATACTTTCACAAAAGTATAGGTACATTTTTGAACGCTTCCAAATTTCAAACCACATTTTTATTTTGGCGCGCGACGTAACGCTTGTAGGCAAATAAATACAATACTAACAATGTCGAATACAACAGGTTAAATCATAGCGATCAAAGCTAAAAAGCCACGTGTCTCTTTGCTATAACTGAGTTTTACTACTTGCAAATCTAATTCCGCACTTATTTTTAGTTTTAACAAATGTTTTTTGTTTGCTCCTGACCTCATTCCGTTTCCCACCATTACCCTTATATCCTTTTTCCTGTCGCGTGCGGAAAGCGAAGGATTCTCCCCGCCCTTGGTACCGAAGGGGGTTAGGTGGAGGTCGAGGATGGGACATGGTCAAGCCAGCGCTCAGCTCGCGGTCCCTCCGCTCTTATAGTCTTAACATTTTCCTTTATGATGTCCGCCATTTTGTTTTTGTTTTTTTTTATGCAAAACGCTTAAGACAGAAAATATATTAAATCAAATTGTTGTTAAGTACAATTAAGTTTTTTTTTTATTTTATTATCTAATCTTTCATTCGATTCGATTTTGAAAATAATGCAGATACGTACATTTTTATAACAATTGACAAAAAAAAGAGTTTTCTAGCATAACATATATATTTCTTCGTCTTATATAGCTTAGTCTATATCTACCGTGTTTTATATATTGAACAATAGACAATAAAATCATAAAAAAAATGTATTTTATTCTTTATTGTGGTTATAAATCGAAGATGTAAGAAGTAACGCTTTGTACCATAACAGATATCGCTAGTACATTATTTCTATGAAAGACTATAATGGCGTCCGCACACACTATACAGTTGTCAAAAGAACAATGAAAAAGGAAGCGCACGCGCACTTAGCTGGCCGTATACACTGCCGCCATTACGTGTAGCAGTTTCTGTTTTAAAAAATAATAGATTAGTGTAGATGCAGCCTACGAAATTTACGAGATTCGAACATTTTTGTCGTGAACGTTACTGTCCGAACCAAATAAGTTAATATATTTTTTAAAGATTTCGACATTAGTTACACATTACGCATATATATGTGATGTAATAGTATACTGCGCGCTTTTTATTATTATTTTTAAATTTTTCTTTTTTCTCATTTCCCGGAGTCTAAATTGCAATAGAAGCTCGTAATAAAGCCGTGAACGAGCGAAATTGGGAGAAATTAAAAATGAAAAAGTAAAGCAGCGTACATATTAATGACAAAACACGATGTATAAATCGCGGAAGACAATAGCGCGCCGAGCATTAAGCCCCGGAACAATGTCCATCGATAGGAGTCCGTCCGGATTGAATCTGAGATAGCGCCGGACGGGGTACCCCCCGTTTCTTATTTCCGACGATACAGCTTTTGTTTACTGTAAAAGAAACCGAGAAACATTTTATGCAACTGTTACAATATGAAATTGCAAATAATACATAAGGGGCGTTTCGGAAAATAATACAATTAATAATTTTACATGAGACTAGCATTTTGGGCAAGAGACATAGGGGTGTAATGTTTCTATTATAGAAACTTGACAAACTTGAAACTTGAAAAAGTGAAAATGATTGGAAAATAATTATGAATGTCCATAGACACTACATAAAGATTCAACATACTTTGTAATCCTTGAGAGGATTGCCTGGTTCTCTGATTCCCTACACTCGCCATTACGTGTAGCAGTTTCTGTTTTAAAAAATAATAGATTAGTGTAGATGCAGCCTACGAAATTTACGAGATTCGAACATTTTTGTCGTGAACGTTACTGTCCGAACCAAATAAGTTAATATATTTTTTAAAGATTTCGACATTAGTTACACATTACGCATATATATGTGATGTAATAGTATACTGCGCGCTTTTTATTATTATTTTTAAATTTTTCTTTTTTCTCATTTCCCGGAGTCTAAATTGCAATAGAAGCTCGTAATAAAGCCGTGAACGTGCGAAATTGGGAGAAATTAAAAATGAAAAAGTAAAGCAGCGTACATATTAATGACAAAACACGATGTATAAATCGCGGAAGACAATAGCGCGCCGAGCATTAAGCCCCGGAACAATGTCCATCGATAGGAGTCCGTCCGGATTGAATCTGAGATAGCGCCGGACGGGGTACCCCCCGTTTCTTATTTCCGACGATACAGCTTTTGTTTACTGTAAAAGAAACCGAGAAACATTTTATGCAACTGTTACAATATGAAATTGCAAATAATACATAAGGGGCGTTTCGGAAAATAATACAATTAATAATTTTACATGAGACTAGCATTTTGGGCAAGAGACATAGGGGTGTAATGTTTCTATTATAGAAACTTGACAAACTTGAAACTTGAAAAAAGTGAAAATGATTGGAAAATAATTATGAATGTCCATAGACACTACATAAAGATTCAACATACTTTGTAATCCTTGAGAGGATTGCCTGGTTCTCTGATTCCCTACACTCGCCATTCGAAAAAGCAGCATTGTGGATTCTATTTCACGCTAGCAATCTGCGAGGGCGTTAAGCTTCCTCGGTTGAGCCGACCCACCACCATCTCTGCTACTACGATTAGCCGCAGCATGGCTCTATCGCTGTAATGTTTTTCAAAATCTTACATTTAACTGTAATTACCTGAATCAGGGTTGGCCCTGTTTGATCATGGGTATTCTAGAATAGCCATTATTGTTGATTCTTATGCGAATTGATAATGATTAATTCGTGTATTTTTTTTAAATTTTATACTTAAGTTTTAACTTTACACTTATTACACAAGTTGTGATTAAGGTTATTACAGTGTAAATAAATAATAGAAATAAATGAAGTAAAGCCTCAATAGCCTAATGGTTTAGGGTACGGTCTGCGAATCTTAAGGTCGTATGTTCGAATCTGCCATTAGTTTATTATTGTGAACATAGCACCTCCTAGCACACATGCATTTAAGTTTAGTTGGTTAACGGAAAAGATACTGATAAAGATGTACTTATTTTTTTTTTAAAGAAAGGCACACTTGACTTCTTTAGTAGAATCGCAATCAAGTAACTCGTAGTTTTATAAAAGTCCGAAACTCAAGCACTATATGTAATGGATCCAACTTTTTAAACATAATCTGAATACATCTTAATATTTCCATTATAACGTAATATTTTCATGTCTGTTAATGGGGGTCTAAATATGGGCAAATGTATCAAGTGAACTTTCTCGTTAAATGGCAAAATGTACAAATTTTCCACGATGATATCATAGCTGACTTCATAGTCTTCGAAAAATAGTGTGGATGGTGACCGTCCATCGTAATCATCGTCAACCCGAGGCTTGATGAAATATTGTGGCAGGTATTTCAGGTTAAAATAATTAAAAGTAAGCAAAGTAAAACGTACATCAAAAATACATACAGTGGTTTATAATTTGACATTTAAATTTTACTGCTAACCACCGCCGTAGCACGGATAGCTTGATTCGAGACTTTAAGATATTACAAAAATATAATGAAATTGTGTATTTCATCAGAAACGAAGACCCAGTCTCTTCCATTGGTCCCTGGAATATAATACATATATATCGTGAAACTTCATCAGGAACACATATAGGGATTCATCACTTATTCAGTGGTACAACCAATGAATGGACAACCTCCCCTCGACCGATGGAGGTGGACCTCAGAGGGTAGCATAACGATGCTATGTTTAGTATGGTGAGTGTAGGGAGACCCAATTACAAGATGACTAGGAATACCATCTTAGTATTCAAGGGTGACTACTTATCTTGAATATTTGTTTAAGATAAAGGTTGATGTCATGAACCGCAGTTAACGGTTACCGTTAGATGAAACAAGAACAGAATTAGTTGTTCCGTTATGTCGTTATCCGATATTAAACCTTAATAATTTCTTATTTTTAGCGAGTACTATTTATTGAATAAAACCATATTTTAACGGATTTAAATGCATTAATATTATAGCTGACGGTAACCCGAGCTAACTACTATATCTACAGGACATCAACCTGGAGTCTGATTTCCAAAAAGCCATCCTGACCGGGATTTTACGCACTCTATGTATATATTTATATATATAATATAAATATATACATATATATATATATATATATATATATATATATAAATATATATATATATATACCTACTAATATAATACTTTTACGAACACCAAATGAGAACAGTGGTAGAAGTAAATACATGTACTACCTGAAAATACAACTACAGTACAACCTCGTATTCGTAAACGCAGGGTAGATACCTTTCCGCTAAAAGTGGTGACGTCATATACAAAGTTGCGGGAGTAAATGCTGTTGACTCAGGGTCGTGCTTTGTGCCAATGTACATAAAAGTCCTATCACCAGAAATGGATTAATCATTTGTGAAGATGATGCCTTATCTGAAATTCATCCTTCCCCGTAGGCTTTATCTTATGACACCACAATATAGCTGGATTGTTCGCCCCGTCTGTGCATACAGAAGGTTTGTAACGTGTTTATTTGCGTTTTTGTGTTCAAAAATCGTAAAAAATTGTACTATTAATTTCTAAAAAAGAAACCATTTTTTTTTAAATTATAAAGTTATTTTCAGATTCGATATCTATCGAAATTGATTTTTGTTTGTTGTTTTAATTTGAGCTGTAATTGTTCAATTAACTTGTTACGGTACATAATGAGCTTCATTAGCTGGCCATTGTGTATGAAATTATCGTTACCGATCTGTTACGTATTGTTTCAAATAATTTATGTAGAAAACAAAATATTGTTTACATTAAAACAATGTTCGCATTAACAGCATTATGGGCCGTAGATAATGCATAAGTTATAACTTATTGAATAACAAAAAAAAAATTATTGTACATGCAAAGTTGCAGAGATTTTAACAGCGATATTAAAATAGTTTCCCTCGTGTCCGCCGATCGTGATTTATGTACTGTAAAATATATTGTGTAAAACTTTATGCATAATACTTTTGAAATGGACTATGAATTTCGGGTGCATTGATAAGCAATCGAAAACCAATTCCATAACGTTAAATTTAATTCATACATAATATTGACAGACATGCACAGTTGGCAAATCGTTTTTATTAACCGTTGGAATTGGAATAGTTTCAATCGGTCACAAGTCCTTAGAATTATGTATTATACATAGTATTATTTTATGATCGGTCTGGATTTAACGGAATTATTAAAAATATTTTTTCTTTTTAAATAAATATAATAATTTTTAGATAAATGCTCGCCTAATGGATCCTTTATAGTATATTTCTACTATCATTTTTTTTTTATCAATTCATATATAATCACAGTAATCAATAACAACTTTATTTATCAAATGAAACTGACAAAAGAGTAGGTATACAGTTCACTTGACGGTGAGTGATTCATGTGACCCGCAGGGACCCACATCCATTCTCGATAAGAAAGCAAGATACAAAACAGATGCTACAATGCTATAATGTATTATTTGTTGGAAAGTGGTCACAATGATATAAACATTTATGTTGTTGTGACCAATTGCACCCCATGTGGATACGAGACATATTTTTGCTTCTGACTATCTGAAGACTACAATGAATTAGGTCATGGCCAGCAATTTGGATAAAATCTGGGTGACATTCGAATACCAGTTCGCCTAATAGTCTCGTAGTTTTATGTTGCTTTAAGTAATTTATAGGTCATTCAATTAATTATGAAATTGGTCTAATCAATCAAAAGTCAATCCAAACTTTTAAAAGTCATATGAACTTCACATACTATTTCATATTCATATGAAGTTTCTATTAATCAAGACTAATAAAATTCTAATACTCAGCGGGCCTCCCGCTCGCGAGTCTAATTGGATAAAGTTGTAGAGGTCTCTGGACCAACAACAATACTCACAAACAAAAAATAAATAAATTCGAAATTAAAATGTTTAATAATGTAAAAATATTGTTTATTCATACTTTTTTTATTTTATTAATATCTACCACGCGACTCCTATACGGATTTAGTGATCTTTTTTTTATTTATCCCCGAGACATGCTGGTTTACAATGCATTCCCCCATCGCCGTGCATGTGGTCAATATATAAATTTGCCGATATCGGGTATCGATCTCGGTTTGCTCGCTTTTTTTTTTTTTTTTTTTTCGGGCTGAAGGCCACTGTTAGCCCGAGGGCTTTTACAGTTTCACCGGGTTGAGAGGTGACCGAGCGCTAATGGCACTCAGTCGAGACCTCTATATATAGGTAACCAGCACAAGGGCTCCCGAGAGGGAGCCTCGGCTTGGACCGTTACCTTATTTCGCGAGAGCGTCTGACTCGAGGGTGCCCGAGAGGGCCGAACCTCGGCTCGGTCAGTTGCTTCTGACAGAGGATTCTTTAAATTCGCTATGATTATTAGCTATCTGTACCACCACTTCGGAATGCGTGGGCGCTGGAGAAGAAGTGGCGCAAGAAACTCCAGCGACGCTTCTATCTGTATGGACTGGAGAGAACCGACCAGTGACATGGCGGTATCGCGAATATCCTTGTTTGTGACGCCCCGCCGTCGGCGGGGCGATGTGAGGGTGCAATATACGTGTGTTGTGTTTTATGAAGGGCTTGGGCCCTGGTAGTCACGTCGTCGGGGTCATCGAGAGCGTGCCTCGGTCTCCTTCGGACGCGGGTGAATCTGTGATTCGCGATGGGATTGTAAGTGGCGGCACTTACAATCAAGGGGTTAGAGTGTGTGACGGCAGAGTCGAAATATCGGCGGGAAGCCTGCTTCAGGTACTGAGCTATGGTCGGCAGCTCAAGATCTATGTGTAGATTTTCATTACGCAAGAACCACGGTGCATCGGTGGCCTTGCGCATGAAACGATTTTGTATTACCTGAAGTCGGTGAATGTAACACATGTGAAGTCTCCAATCGGCAGTGGTATTATTTTTTTATTGTCTATACGTTTCTTTGTCTGTGGTTTAAAAGATTATTTTGATTTCAAGCATTTAATATTTAATAACGATATCATTTAAATGATCCATTTTATAAACTACATCTAAGACACCTCGACTAGAAGCTTTATCAAGTATTGCTAGGTTAAGCTACATTTGGTCGGGCACTTTTTAATATTAACTGGAGTTAAGAGTGAGCACACTGTTCCCCTGATGATAAATAATTACTGTAGCCCATAGACATGTATTGTCACTCTTGAGGAATGAGATGGAGTGCATCATTACGAATAGTTTCACAACAGATTTTTTTTATTACTTGACGAGTATCAAACAAACACCCTGTTCACCTGATGGTAAAAATTTCCTGTGTCCCATGACATCTACATTCATTATTGTCAAGGAATCATAATGGTTGGATGGATGGAATGCCTCGTCACCAGTAATAAAGGATAAACACTGCAGCATTATACTGCTATACTGGGGCCGTGGTCCTATCCCGGTCGAGCTGACCCATTCATTTTGCAGCATGAAACAAACTAGTGAAGCTATGCCACTGTTACTTTTAGATACATTTACTATGGTAATAGCTAATTTTAGATTGCAACAGGAATGGGATCGATTCGACCAGGGAAGTACCACACCCTCAAAGAATACCAGCGTGAAGCAGCAGCAGAACCCTTCAGTTTAATATGCTCAGTGCAGGTATTCGGAAGACTCACTTATATGTAACAAGGAATCCTATCTGTACTCATGGCAACATCATGCTAACAGCGCATGTGAATTTTGATTTTGCATTTCTATAGGTGTTCTATAGGCTGCCTGGCTATATAATTTACAAATGTGTGTATTTGTCACAACTCAAATCATAGCGGGGACAGAGATCATGACCAGTACATAATTATTACGAGTGCCTTGAGCATCAGGCACCACTTAAGTTAACTGTGCATGTTTGTCACCATTCGTTCTATAAATGAAGGGTAGTATAGGAATCAAAATAAAAAAAATAAAACTTAAAACCTACTTTTATTAAAATAAAAATGTTTATGATACATAATTTCTATATTCAGCCTTATAATACATCTTTTAATATATTACTCCTTCATCATGGTACTCAATTCACAATAATCAATATTCATAAAAAAAAATCCTTTTTCAATATGTATGCGTATCTGACAATGTTTATTGGGTACACGCTAACATAGCGAGATTTGTTTATTGCCATTACTGAGGTACATTTCTCACTGCAAATAGGAACGTTTAGCCTAAAACTACAGTAGCCAAAATTAATACATATTTTTTCTTTGTATTCATATATAAATATAATAAAAAATGATTAAGCGGGCGGGTAATAAACTGGGTTTAAGTGGTGATCAGAAAATACTTTTGTTTTTCCTTTGTCAATTTGTTGAATGATGCCGCACCAATACTCATCGTAATGATCTCCTGCTCCTTAACTTCTACATAATTTTATATCATATTCAGTGTTTCACTTAACTTTTATACTGCATGCTAGTGAAGAATTTATATTTATTGTAAACAAAAATAGAAAATAAATTGTTCTAATACACCCCAAGTTATTAAAATAATAAAAAAAAATAGGTAAATCAACCCGATGTTTAATTCCGAAAATAAATATCAAGAACTCATTACGCACACTCAATTAAAAATAAACAACAAGTATTTCACTCAAGATATTAAAATAACACAACACTAAATAAAGAAGTCAGTGGGTGGGTATGTTGAACACAATAAAGGAACTGTTTTAAGATTACAAAGTCTATCGTAGAAATAAAAACCTTAAGATAATGAAATTAAGTGCAAATATATGCTTTCAAAGTTAAGGCTGTACATACAAAAAACGTACGCCAATAATTACTTCGTATATTATTACATTTCTGATTTCTACTTCCTCAAAAATATACCAAATAGTAGAGAAAGATACGAGTTCAGTACCAAATAAACCGTGATAAAATATCTCCAATCGCTTTATTTGGTTTATATATAATTTAATGGATGTTTATTTTGTTTTATAAATAGATATTTAATTTATACTTAGAAAATAAAAATACAATACTTATTCTATTTTACTTATAATTTTTGTGTGTGCCAGTCTTAACATTTTACCACTATATATATTCAACCAAAAATAAGTAACTGAAAAAGTAACCGGCAAGAAACGTATGTTAAGTTTCGAGACAATCTTGACACTTTTAACGTTCTTAAACATTTAACGTGTTACAATAATAACATTTATATATTCAGTGAATGTATTATTTATTAATCCATAAAAAAAGTACTACTGGAGACTAAAACAGAAATTTAGTGTATTGTTTAGCAATGGTTTATAATCTAATCTTTTATTTAAAAAATTTGGATTTAAAGAAAAAAATTAAACAAGGAATTACAAAAAAAGGAGGAACTAAGAACAAAGTTTATATAGAAACTGGATCTCGTAAATTAAAATATAAATGCTAAAACTTTTAAGGTTCGGTTACCATCCTTTCATGAGAATTTTACATACATCAAGAGTTATCAATCAGGGCTTGATAATTAATATAAGATAATTATTTTTTTAATTTTAATTAATTAATAAGGGATATATAAACATTTTCACAACACTTCTACCCATAGACACAACATTATAACATATAGTATAGAAACATATATGTAAATTTGAAATTTGATTTTTTGTTTGATGATTGAATGTTGTGAAGGCACTGTGTGAATTAAAATTTTCAATTAAAATAAAGTATGCAATATTATTGTTACTTGTTGCAGTAAGCTACAAATATGTAATAAAGTGTAAATACGAGTAACATTATACTTTTAAAAACAAACGCATTGTTGAAAACTTGATCAAAAGTAAAGGAATTGAGAAAGTAATGGCAATGTTGTCGTGTTTTAATCCCTCGAACATCAAAGTGATTAAATACATAAACAATATTATTAATACCAGGTGTATTAAACACCTGGTATTAATAATATTTAGGCACTTAATAGTACTTCATTTCAGTCATTTGTAAAAGTAACAACTATATCGTAATTCTTTTTTAACAGTGATTATAGTTATTTTAGGTGAAAAACTATAGGAGCTATATTACTATAACCTGCCACCCACATTCTGTTACGCTATTTACGCGCATTTGATTCCACAGCCTTTTGTTTCAAACAGAAAGATCTTAGTGGTTGTCGCCCTCTAACAGATACATATCACAATAGTTTAACTTTGGACACAATATCAAACGTTTGTAAATTAGTACGTTGATAAAATTTGACGTGACAATAATTTAATACAGGTCATCGGGATTCTCCATGTTTGCAATTAGATTTCTTTTCTCTTCCTTGCCTGGTTTAGCATCGAGTAGCGTTGGTCTTATTGTGTTCCGAGGCTCGAAACACGGCTGTAACGCAACCACTTCTTTCTTGAATATCAATCAATCAATCCGTTTCTACCCACTGCTGGGTATAGGCCTCCCTTTTTACGCGCCATTCAGTTCGATCTTGTATTGCCCGAAACCATTGCGGCCCCGCTGCCCTGACGATGTCTACCCACTGATCGGCGGCCCTGCCTTGGCCACCATTCGGTTACCACCCTGGTCCACCGACCGTCTTCTTTCCTAGCCAGGTGTCCTGCCCATTGCCATTTCATAGTCTCATGATCCGCTTACCCACGTCTTTGACTTTGGTTCTCTGGCGAATTACGACGTTGGGTATGCAGTCCATCAGAATAATTCCTAGCATGGCGCGCTCCATATATAAAAAAAATATATGAATAATAATTCTAATAGTAATAATAATGCTTCTTGAATATATTGCTGAAAAATTGGTGAATTAACGAGCAAATTTACTTTATCTAGAACAATAAGTGAATACAATTTACCGTTTAATCTCTCTATTAAGGATCTCTCTCCCTACGGACGATTATATCCCCCCTCCTTATATTATACAGTAGTTGAGGCGCGCTTTTGTTCTAAGATAGGGTAAGTTCGCCCTTACAAAATACCAGCTTAAATACCTGTAGCAACATACGAAGCGTTACTGTGTTTCATATGATGAGTATGGGGATCTGAGCACGCCGGTTACTGTTAGCGAGGCATTCCATCACAGTGTGTATATTGAATTTTGTTTGTTGAAGATGGATAGTACGTGTAAAAATAGTAGGTGTTTGTAGGCTGCAGTCATCACCATCAGGTGAACAGTTGCCTAATTCGTCACCCTTAGATTCATAAAACAATTCTCTCTTCTCTCGACTCTTTTTGTTTTCTGTAAAAGGCATGCATATTTTCCTGATTGTGGCAATATATGAACATATAAATGCACAATGAGAAAATCTGTGCACTACTCTTTCACTAACCCCACAAAGCACTCGTCACCCTTACTTTCATTAAAAATCCCGAAAAAGAAATCAAGTTGTACATACGTCATACCTGAGGAATAAAGTGGACTGTCACGATACCAGTAATATGTAATCTCCGGTCTCTTGCACTAGTTAAAATATAGTAATGCAAATCAAGTACTCTGTGAGAAGCTATTCCCGTTGAGCTAACAGTTACTAGCTGCAGTGCGGCTGTACATTGTGAATTATAGAAACGTGCAAGAATAATTTAATTTTCCAAAAAAAAAAAACAATTTAATTTTTACATCGGCTACATGTTACTGCAATTAGCATTTCAACAACGGCGCTATATTCCTTTTATAAGTATACATTTGTTTTTATAATATTGAGGGTGATAAAAGAGCACACAGTTCACCTGCGATGACACAAACGATGACTGCCGCTCATGACACTCGCATGTATTATTGACAAGGAATCATAATGGAAATGCGTTGTCACCCCTTAAGGCTACAATGGAGTGCCTAGTCATTAAGGGTCTCCGGATCCCTTAATTTAATGACACTAAACACGAATGGAGAAATCACTCCTCTCTTTACTTAGTTTGATGTAATACATATGCAATAAGATCGGATGAAAATGAAGATGCAGTGTCAGGACCACGGGAGCTACACACAACACACACCGGCTGGCCCAATTCCTAATCGGTTTTCGGGCCTAGGATGAGAAGCTGTCTCATTCTGTTATTGTTTATTTAGCACTAGAAATAGAATAAAAAAGCCATTAACTGGGCCCATTAACTTAATAATAATCGCTATAAACTAGGAAAAGATAACGTTACCTTTTATTTCCCATTTGCGTCAGAGTACGCTGAACATGTGTATAAAAATTGAGATCAAATTCCAGTCCTAGCTACGAGTGTATATATATATATATATATATATATATATATAGTGATTTATGTATCCCATTAGGTTAGTTACAACCGTTTATACTCGACGTTGAACCGTTTATTTTCGGATTTTCTTATATAGTATGTCCGACGTATATAATCAGAATCTATGGTTACAGAATAAATAAAAAGAAAATATAATCAAATGTCACGTTTTCTCTTACATTTTTCCTGGGCATTGTAAAGCGGCAAACGCTGCTCGCCATACATACATCGTTAAAAGTGTAATTGCAATTAGCGAATGATAATTAAATTATAATAAAAATAATTATATATAATTAAATATATATACATATATATATATATATATATATGTATAATTATATATATATAAATATATATATATAAATATATATATATTTATATATATATATATATATATATATATGTATAATTATATATATATATAAAACTTATCATACAAGATGGCACACTTTTTCCTCTTCCTGTTTGCCTACAGAAGTATACACCAAGTTTAAGAACGTCATTCCCTCATGACATCAACAGAGTATTCTCGTCAAGCGATCAAACCGAAGGAATGCGATCAAATGGAAGGATCCATGTGATGCCGAACTTGGGCCTTGTATAGTTGCAAGCGGTACAGTGGTAGAGAATGAATGTGGAAAGATAACTGAAGAATGAATGGGTCAGCTCGACAATGGTAGGACCACGCCCACACAAATATGTGACCACAATTTTGGCGATTCAGTGAGATAAATAAATTATACATATCCTACTTTGTGACAGCGAACCACTTCGCACGTTCACAAGTACCCTCATGCAATGCAAACCATGCTTTATATTTACTAGTTAAAGTCCAAATGACAGACGCTCGGATCGCTAAATACAATCTCAAAAGAGGTATGTATACACTACAGAGATGAACACCGGTTAAGAACGTATTGGGCATCACACCCACGTACAATCATCCGAACAACGCGACGTGACTCGCACCAGCTCGCACTCCTGCCGACAGGAGACCGCCAGCTCTGCGTAGAGTAGCTTTAATCGAGCTGACTTTTGAATTCAACCAAAATTCAGACGAGGACTACTCCAATTTCATCAGAGACCATTTCCGCACGAAACAATAGATATGGCAAAACGTGCTCTGTGCACCTGGAGGACACACCTCATCAGGGAAACACCTGGTCTCGTCTGACTTCAGTACATTCTCACAAACATAAAATAATAACGATCATCAGACGGACGTCGTCCGTTTGAAGTTGGTGAATACGTCGCCAGCACTTACTCGCTATGAGTTATGTATATTACGGTACAATTAATTTCCTAACGCTACGGTTAATATATAAATGCACTCCGAGTTCGCAGAGGTGATGTGTGAGAGCACGGCCCTCGGGTCCAGATCGCGTACTACCGGTGCGACTGTTCACCTCGTGCCAAGGCAATGTGGACCTAACGCCATTGTGACTACGTCCACTTACAATCAATTTGCTAGACTTAGATACTACACCCCAACTTCGTATTAATATGATACATGCGCTTAAACCTAGACGAGATGCTAACGTGAAAATAATCTTTTACATTTAGAAAAGAAGTGAGTGCGCCGCACGCCGCGCCCCCCGCCCTCACCGCACCCCCCGCCTGCCACACCTTGAGCCCATAAACTGGCATATAGTGTCGAAAAACTTTATCTTTTATTTAACGTTCCACTAACACACAATTGATGTCATGTCATGTCAATAATTTAAACAAGGCCAGGTGATTATTAAAGCGTACATCTGATATCACTACAGATTAATTAACTTCCATAGACAGTTCTCGTCACCAACAAGATCCTCCTTATTTCTAATGCTGGTTGAGGATAAAATTGTCATTTTACAATATCAATTGTAAAAATAAAAATATAAACAGACAACACAACAGAATTATTATATATATACAAAGTTAAACGAAAAAAAAATTCTATTCAATATACATAGTTCTTGCAGAAAAGGAATTAGGAATAAACACATAATATATTTTTATTTAAACATCAGGACCCAAGCCGTCCTAGATTCTGTTGATGTTTATGCTGTTAGCCTATGCGGCTCTTACAGCTTCATCGGATACAGGGCTCACGGAACTGAGGGGTCCGTGAGCTGGTTTTATTTTAACCGTGTTTTGCCTACTGTGGTTCTCTTACTTACACAAAGCGCTCATAACTGAGCGTGTCGGTCTAATCTTGATCTCATACCTATCTGATGATGCCACCCAAGTTGCCAGTTCCCTAGCTATATTGCGATTCTCCCGAGTGGAGAATGGATGGTGATGACTAATGACCGTCCGAGGTTTCGGTATGCGAACCTAGCCTCTGACGGACGCCACCTGTAATCATATTAATCGGAAGCTGTGGGCGGTGAGAACCGCCCTGACACGCGGGTGTAGCGAGTGTACGCGGTGTCGCGAAGATTGCGTCGCGCTCGGAGGCGAGGGCGACGCGACGAGGTGTATGCACTGTGTGTGGGTCCGGGGTCCGTTGAGGACGGACTGGCATTAGGTTCCCCCATGAAGTGGGGGTCGTCGAGGACGTGACGGGGTCTACGGTTCGTAGTTACCGGATTCGGATCCGGATCGTAGGTTGCGGCGTTTACCACTAGCGGGTTAGAATGCGAAAGCGCTTTCTCGAAGAAGCGCTGCGAGAGAGATTTGAGGTATTCCGGTATGGTGACGAGGTGTAAGTCACTGTGCAGATCGATGTTGCGTTGGTACGGCTCTGCTCCGGTTGCGATTCTAGTGAAACGGTTTTGAACCGTTTGGAGTTGATTTATTTTGTTTTCGGCTACGTGGGCGAAGACGACGCTGGCGTAGGTCATAATAGGCCTTACGCAGGTCTTATATAGAAGGAGTTTATGTCTTAAGGACATTTTGCTTTTAGCGCAGATGAGCGGGTGAAGCCGGCTCATGACAAACGCGGCCTTATTTCTCGCATTTTGATATGCGGACGGAAGCTGAGTTTACGGTCAAAGGTGACCCCAGGTATTTGACCGTTTCTACCCAGGAATGGGACGGTCGAAGATCGTGATGCGTCCTAGCTTTCTACGGTTAGGTACTGATGCAGTGCAGAATGGATTGGATGAGCCTCCAGAAGAAGACTGCTGCACTTTTATCCGGGTTAATTTCGATTCTCCATAACCGAAACCACTCGGCGAGGCGGTTGGCTGCGGCTTGGAGTCGGATGGTGATACGGCCCTTGTGTAAGTTTGAATAGTATAGGGCGGTATCGTCTGCGAAAAGCGCAAGACTGACCTGCGGATCTTTCGGGACATCACTTGTGTAAAGTGAGAATAAGAGGGGGGAAAGAACGGAGCCCTGAGGGACACCTGCTAGGAGCGGCCGGCTTGAGGAGCGCGTGCCGTCGACTCGATATCGAAAAGTGCGATTCGACAAGAAGGCTCGTATGATGTGCACGAGCCTGTCTGGTATGTTGATGGAGTGAAGTTTATAAATTAAACCGTTATGCCAGACTTTGTCGAATGCCTTTGCGACGTCGAAGAATAGTGCACCAGTACCCATGGGGTTTTTCAGGGATAGCCCTGCGAGAATGTGTTCCGTTAAGCGGAAGGCCTGTTGAACGCAGGAGTGCGTATTCCTAAACCCGAACTGTTCATCGGGAAGTAATCTATTAGCTAGGACGTGTTCTTTAAGTCGCTTAAGAATTATCCTTTCGTATACCTTGCCCACGGAGTTCAGGAGACTGATTGGGCGATAGCTGGTGGGGAGGTTCCGCGGTTTGTGCGGTTTGGGTATCCCGATGACGTCCGCTTCCTTCCAGGCATCCGGGAAGGAGCAGCTGGAGAGGAGCGTATTGAATATTGCCACAAGGAGGCAGATGATATTAGCGGGAAGCGCTTTAATTATTTTATTGTTAATCCCGTCGGGACCGGGAGCTGACCTCTTTTTGAGGTTTTTTATAATATTTGTGACCTCGTCGGTGGTCACGGATTCTAACGGTTCGCCCGCTGGTGGTAACGACGCCCTAAGCGCCACGTCGGCGTTCACCTTTAGGAGGTGGTCTTGGTCCGCGGGGGAGTTCGACGGGGAGCATTGGCTCTCTAGACTGTCCGCGAGATATTCGGCTTTCTCCGTGTCATCGAAAGCGAGAGTAGCGTTGTCCGGTAAAATTAGAGGAGGCATTGGTGTGATGGTGTCTGCTTTGAGACCCTGCGCCACACGCCAGTAGGCGGTATTCGAAGGCTCCAGGTCTGCTAGCAGGTCGCCCCATTTTGATCGTTATATGATTTTATGCGCTCTTTGACCTCCCTTTGGAGGTGGCGCAGTCTAACGCGATTAACATCCGTCGGGTATCTATCGTGAAGCTTTGCCGCGCGATTTTTGATCTTATCAGTCGACGGAGACTCGAGGAAGGACCCCGAATTGATCAGTCGACGCGGGACCGTCCTTTCGAGTCTTCGACGGCCGAGCTAAGGTGTGAAGTTAAAGAGTCGATCGCCCGAAACGCCTTGTCGGGTGAGTCGATCTCGTTAGTCGAAATATCTAGCTGCTGGGTGGTCGTGGCTCTGAGTTTACCTTCGAGAGCACGCCAGTTGACTACGGTTTTGGTCTGAGGGACCTCGCCTGTCGATTGGCCCAGCTTGAGGAGCACCGGCCTATGATCCGATGATATTCGTGTAGCGGTTCGATGGAGTCGACCGCTAGGGTGATATTTTGATTAACGCAATATCTAAAACGTCGGGTGTTTGACGTGTAAAGTTTAGAGCGTAACGTGTCGGGGAGACGGGGCTATAACGTCGAAGCCATAAGAGCCCATGAGGGCGTGAAGCGCCTTGCCGTTTTGTTCTCCCTTATCGAATGCCAGGAGGCATGTTTGCTGTTTAGGTCGCCTGCTAAGACGACCGACGGCCCTAGGTTGATTAGGGTCCTGATGTCCGATTCTAGAACTGTTTTCGTCGGTGATAGATAAACCGAGGCGATAACCATCGGGCTATGACCGGTCATAGCCACCCTACACGCGGTGGCTTCTATGTTTGTTAATCGCGGAACCTCGAGCGGTACGCAGTGCAAGCACCTTTGTAGTAGATCAGGTGCCGCCTTTGCGGGCGGACAACCTGTCACCACGGATGACTCTGTAATTTGCGATCTTGGGATCGCTGTGGCTAGGTTTTAAGAAGGTTTCTTGCACCAGCATAACGTCGACGTTGTGTTTCTTTAAATGGATCGCTACTTCGTCCTTTGAGACCTGAGTCCGTCCGCGTTGAAATACGAGACAGTCAGAGAGCGGGGTTTGACTCGACCTAATGGTGTGTTAGCCATTGGAGACAGAACTAGGGGGTTGCCCTACTGGGCATGGGACCATTCTGGAGAGCCCAGAAGGAGCGTATGGTGCCCATGTGTTCTGCAGTGATCTGCAGCATTTCGAAGGGCGTTTTGGCCTGCTGGAGGCGGATCCCCATGTTGGTGAGGTCCTCCAGGGCGTTAAAGTCGAGCGAGCTGATGAAGTTAAGCGAGTAGGTAATTGGGTTTTGCATACCCAGAGGTTGTGGTGAGGCCTGCGCTGGGGAGGCAGGCTGCACGGGGAGGGTTTGGCCTAGTGATAGGCGCGACTTGTTTGCGCGCCATAGCAGGAGGCATTGCCCAGGCTGGCTTTGCAGGGCCTTAGGGGCTTGCAAGGGGCAGCGGGTTTGGGGCTGGAGCTGGAGCTGCAGCTGGAGTGGGGGCGGGCCTGGGAGCAGGCGCGGCCCCTACGGGGATGGCTGGGGTTGGTGTCGCTTTTAGGTTTGGCTTTTTGCCATTTTGAGTAGTCCCGCCGCGTTGCCTCTGCGGCGCTTTGGGACACCCGCGATAACTCGCTGGGTGGCCCTCTGCCTCGCATAGGCAGCACGCTGGGGCTCTGTCGCTCCGGAGGGGCGCGAACAGTCCGGGGTGCCATGGTCCCCGATGCATTTGACGCATCTGGGCCTGGCGAAGCAGTTTCTGGCCGAGTGGCCGTAAAATTGACAGCGATGACACTGTCCTACGAGTCCGCGTTTGAGGGGGGCCTCCACAGATATGCCGGAGAGGCCGCAAACCGTTTTGAGGTTAAAAATGGCCTTGCCTTCTGGAGTCAGGTCCAGGGTGGCCAGTATGAGGGGCATGGGTTTTTTGGTGCGCGGATCTGTCATCCTGCGCGCATCTAAAATCGGGAGGTCTTGATCCTTAAGGGATCGGATTATTTCTTCCAGTTCTGTCTCAAATGGGAGACCTCGAATGACAACCCGGAGTTTCCGTTCTTCCGGGAGGGTATAGGTGTGGAAACCTATGTTTTTCTCGCGCAGCAGTTTCGTGGCCGCGCGGAAGTCACCTACTGTCTGTAGGTTTAAACGTATGCCTTGTGGCGTATTTTGAGCCTTGGGGCACGATATTTTGAGTGTGGCGAACCACCTGGAGACGTCTGTCCATTTCGATTTTTCCTGTAGGATAACAGGGGGAGGGGGCTTTGTTTTGCGCTCCGCAGGGGGCGCTTGGCGAGCCTGAGGGGCTGCCTTTTTAGCCGGTGTGGCGGTCGGCGAGATTGAACCCGGCCTGGAAAAAGTGGCCGTGTTGATGACGGCCGGCTGCGCGGGGCGTTTTGTTTGTGACGAGGGTGAAGCCCTCGTCTGGTACACATTAATTTGGCCCTACTCTCCATATCCGATACGGAGGACTCCGAGTCTGAGTCGGAGGTCGACCGTGATCGGGGAGAGGCGGAGGTGGCAGGGCGCGCGGAAGGCGCTACGGTTGCGGTTTCGTTTGGTGATGGGTCCGGTGATTGCGGGCTGTCGCTGAAGGCGACCCGCGGAGCTTCTAAATGGCGCATGAAGGAAGCCCATAGTTCGGGGCTGGCCGCCTGAAAGAATGCCTGCATCGTGCTGGCGTCCATCGCTATTTCGCTTTGGGGCTTAAGGCCCGTCCGCGAGAAAACCGATTTTATGGTCTCGCCTTGCGGCGGGGTGTAAAACCTAAAAACTATACAATAAAATCCTAGCGTCTTGGGTACGCTTAGGGTGAGTACCTGTCGGTCGCCTAATGCGACAGAACAAAAGAAATACAATAGCCGCCTCTGAGGCGAGCGGGTGTGGCAACTTACGGGGTCGCTGGATCCGGAGGGCGCGCAGGTAGGCGCGCGCAGGTGTCCTTGCAGGTGCGCGGTGACGCACTCACTTCACAGGGCGGTAGTCCGCCCGCACTTGGTCACACACACATGCACTGTCGGTTTCTTCTGGCACTTTGGTACTACTACTACCACCGATGATGATATAGACACTAATTAACACACTGTGAGTATTAGTAGTATCTTCGTCTGGCTGGAGGCGCATGGAGAGCACTTCCGGGACGACTGCTCCACTCGAGGGATCCGAGTGGAATCCTCAACCTCAACGGCTCGACGAACGGCAAGCCGTCCTGTCGTGCAGCAGCAGTGTTGGCTGGCGGGGGGCCCGACCGGACCCGATCGTGTGAGCTAGGGGCCTTAGGTAACGGCACGACATCGTGATTAAACTGAATCATACAAATACTTCATTCATTCGTCCGTTTTGACTTCGAACCTAATCGTTCTTTCCTCATAAAATATTATTCGTAACATCAAATATTTGTTAGATCGAGTCTAAAGAAATCTTAAAAATATCTCCTTAGACTAGCAACACCGATCCAATTTCGCGTGCAGTGACAAGACAAATGTGGAGGACTGGAATGGACGAACAGAATCTGCACGTAGCGATACATATCATAAGAATTGTTACAACATAGAACACGTCTGTTTTACAACATTGAAAAAATACTCTAAAGGAAATTTAATTGGTACGAGCTAAAAGCGGTTCAGGGTTGTCTGTTCTGGTGAGGGTTCCGCTGGCCGGTCCTCAGTACCGCGCCATGCCAGCCTGCTCGTCGAGCGACAGCTTACTGTCTATCACTGAAAATATTCAAATGAATGTTATAGTTCTACGTAGGCTCGCCTCCGCCTCCGCTCACCCCTGGTCCTAACGGCGCTCTAGCACGGCGGGCAAACACAGGAACCACAATAGTTTGTTAGTATTATGTATTTATAATGGACGTATTAACTTAAAGAGCCTCCGCCGTAATATGACGTTCATTCAAAACAATTCGTTTATTATTATTGTGTTTTATATTATACAATAGTGAAGACTGAGGGCTTAGTCAATTCGTTAGAGTACCCGCAGAATCGTGAATCTTTGGTTCGATTTCCAGTGTAGATCAATATTTGTGCACTTTTGTTCATGCCATCTAGCAGTATACCAAGGTGTTATTACACTACCATTGATAATATAATTGTTTTTATATTTTCACTAATAGAATTTTAAAGTAAAACGTGTGCCGAGTATTTGTTTCAGCAACATCATCATTCATCATCTCGGTCACTAATTAAACTGTACCATACTTTAGATGCTTTGAAGCGATGATGTCGGCTGTTTGTACGTATGTCGTATTCGTGTTACGCGCAAATGCTACTGGACTGGACATAAATTATATAGTAATAATTAGACAACTGTTTTAGTAAGTATGCAATTTCAAGAAGGGACATAATGTTTTTTTTTTCTTTAGAAGCTTTAGATAATGGCTGGTCTTTTTATTCCATTAGCTGACTTGTGACTTCTACATACTCATTACTATAGTACTGATAACGAGTAACACACGAGTAATCTATTGATCTACGTGTATACGTAGTAGTTTAGTGCTCGACGACGTATATAATCACCGAGTACTCTCCGTAGCTTGGCGATGATTACGTTACAATAAAGGAGGTCGTCAATAAATACCACACTGGCAACACACATACATATACATATATAAAATATAAACCAATAGGACCATAAATCATAAAAAAGAATGAACCACGCATGACGATTATGGAGTTTTATTATCCTAAATCTAATTTATATCATTAGAGATGTTTATTCATATCCAAAACCTATCACGTTATGAAGATTATGACAATAAAATAATAAAAGTATAGAGAAATGAAAAGGTTTTAAAATTTAAAAAAAGCAAACGATATTTATGTCGGTTACTGTATTATTCATTGCGGGTGTGATGCAATATAATATCATTATTTTTCATACTTTTTTTACATTTAAAAGGCAGATGTCCTTGTGATTTAAAGGAAAACTCCCGCTTATTATTTAAATATTAGGGCTGACACCAGCAAACAGTTCAGCAGATGGTAAATAATTAGCGGCTCATGTCGACTACATCCACTACACACTTGAAACAAGTGTAATTGGGTTCCAGATGTCTAAATTCACCACAAGCAACACAACAGTGTTATACTGTCCACACTGTTGTAAATATGATTCGATCAGATGGATTAACAAACAGTTTTTATTAAAAGAAAAGGAGAAGGCAATAAAAACCGCTCCAACTGAGCTGACAATGCTTGTGCTGGGAGATGGTTCACGATGACAGTCTAACAGTGGTTTAAAAGTTTAAGTTTCGCAAACCATTTAGTTTATCGGATGGAATAAAATCGTCGACTCGGACGTTAAGAGCACGATTGTTAGTATAACAATCATCTTCCCTCAACCGATTTGTGACGAAGTCGGAGTCCTTTGTGAAGATTTTTTTTATATAATTAAGGACCTAAAACGGACACTGAATTTTGTGAGCACAGGACCACTATGTCAAATCGATATCCATACTCCTAAACATGTCCTCGATGACGTAGATATGAGTAATTTCTACTCACAAATTAGTTTTAGTCATATGCGATCCGAAACAAATTCAAAGTTGACCCAATCCCAGATCCGATTACAAAATAACATTCCCCTAACAGGTAGATTTAAGTTCGAAATAAGCCAACCGGTTGTGCGAAATATTATTTTTATCATAAAATATTTTATATATAAATCTGTCGCACTTTTAAACCCTATTGAACAATACAAATTTAATATTTTATCCATTTACAACGATCGTTTTTATCATTAACGAGTTTAGGCAGATATGGAATTTAATTTTTTTTTATATATCAAGTATGTGTTTAGACGCCTTCAAGCACACACTATCGCAGTAACCTACCCGTATAGATACAATTCACATACAAACACTTTTACTATTTAGGGATGTACTTTAGGTGAAAATGCAATAACATTTTATCGATGAAAACCTTAAATTAATTAAATAAATTAAAGGCAAAATTTTAGTCGGCTTTTATAATTCAAAGTTCCGTGACACAAAGTTGATAGTTTAGATGAATATTTAATTAAATTCACATAAGTAATAAAATATTTACCTGATTGGATTTTTCAATATTTGATCTTCGTGGACTTATTTACATATGTTATATTAACGTCATTACGGTTTGATGAGGTTGGTGACTGCTATGTTGAGAAACGAACATAAAGTACAAACGATGGCTTAGAGAAACAATTTCCGGGACTTTGAAGTCGCTTGAAAACATTTCTTTTGAAAATAGGATAATAGATGTCATACAATTTTAAGTCAGTAACCAATTCTCAGATTTTACAGTTGCGTTTAACTATTTCTCCTATACATCGGCTTTCAAATTAAATTCTAGCAACAAACTGCAGCATGATTAAGCCATGTTGCATTTGCCAAGCTGAACTTCAAAAAAAAATTAAATAATTTTTTAATTTTTCAGTTCCATCGTCAATAATAATCAGTCGAAGAGCGTGCAAACTAAGAAGAGGAAAGGCAATCGTCGTGACACGTCCGTAATTATTAACAACGGATTGCCGACTTCTACACAGTGTGAAGTGGTGAGTGGTAGAGACAATAAATCTAAATTATTTTCATCAGGTCAGCTACGGATTTAACCCCAAAATGAAACTACACTGTTTCGCAAGTCCTTGCACGCGTGGCTGGCTGATAAAATGATAGGAAACTACTGGGATAAATATTTACAACATCAATAAATCTCACACCTAACTGTCAATATTTTGTATGACAGATAACTAAATAAGATGATGATGATATTAATTTATCCCTAATGGGAAAGGCAAAGGACTTTAGTCCATACAGCCAGGTCTTGTTCGTATTATGGTTGGTCTGAAACTCGAACTAAATAAGAGCCGAGCGTGACAGGGTTATTTACAGTTCGGGAACGTAAATAAGTAAGAACTGTTTGATCTTTTCAATCAATGTTATCCAAATTAACTGTTTATTTTTTTATTAATATATGGTGACAAACGAACACAGTTCAACTATGTTTAAAAATTATTAAAATTCATAATATTAAAAACATATTTTGCTTC
The DNA here is from genome assembly GCA_029286865.1 of Teinopalpus imperialis. Lineage (NCBI taxonomy): Eukaryota > Metazoa > Arthropoda > Insecta > Lepidoptera > Papilionidae > Teinopalpus > Teinopalpus imperialis. The sequence goes on along the minus strand of JAGSMU010000089.1, from coordinate 256,402 downwards.
TTTGTAGACAGACAAATTTTGTTTTAATACTGCTTCTGATGCTATTAGTACAGTGGGTTTTGAGATATTTAATACATGCTTATTTTCGTCTGAAAATTATTGGAAACGCAATTCATATAGTTTAATTGATATTTGAAACGTACTACGTCGGCTTATTCAATATGAATGGTGTATGTAAGTATTAATTTATTTTTATTCTTTACTGTTAGACAAAAAACCATAGACAAAAAATAATATTTATGGGCAAAAGTGATGTCCCGGTGTAGTTAATATGCAATAGAGCAATGTTGCAGCTGAAAAGTGCCTGTAGCATAATTAAGTCGACTGATATGGATAAGGACTGCGCTAACACTTGCCGCTGTGTTTCGTTTGGTGAGTGAAAGAAACCAAAAACTTCATCCTGATAACGAGACTGGTTATCTTAGTCCTGAATGGTGACAACATATGTATCTGGTTTCTTTATGTAATATGAATATGGTTTGTAGTATATGTTCACAGGCTGTCGTGGTATGGGCATGTACTGAGAAGGGACTAAAGTCATATTACAACCCTTTCTCTATACTCGTCTTTATTGTTTTATTCAGGGGTCAATGTGTAGTTTTTGCTGCGATGCTATGAAAAGGTTTATGAATCAATTAATTAAATGTCGGTACGATCATTGTTGCTGAGCAAATATGGAAATGAACTAGTTTCTAACAATGATTTGATTTATGACGACTCATAAACAAAAAAAACCAGTATCTCCCTAAGGTGAGAATTGCAACGCGTTTGTTTAGCTGACAAGCTGTAAACAATATGGCTAGAAAGTTTTAACAACGGGATTAACTATTTCAAAATAGATATCCCAAAAAAAATTAAAGAATATGTTTTTGTTTGATACAATAGTGAAATAAGTTCTGTTTTTACATTATTACAGAATTAAAACATAGTACATAAAATCTTCTATATTGTGCACATAAAATTTAAGACGTCCTTTTCTCGTTTAGCCCTCAATAGTAATATAAAAAAATAAAATATAAATAATTTGTTGCATTATAACACATTGCTCGGTCGCAGGACAGGACAATTACAAAACAATTTGTCAAATTAAAAACAATTTATCACCGGATGTGGTTCACAATATTTTATAGATATAATATTTTTTTACGTATCTCCCTGTAAAGTGCATGAATAATTATTATTATTTGTGATTTCAATTACTTAACGATTTACCTCGTCCTTGCTAAGTACACCAGCAAACCCAAGAACTATCCAAATGAGTTGTTTTATTGCATGCGCAGAGCGTTGTAAACCCTCTGAATATACCAAACTCATAGGCTGCACGAGTAAAAAGATTGGCATTATTGCCAAATGTAAAATAACTCTTTTCACTGCTTATGCTATAAAATAAACTATTTTTAGGTTTTACATCATTGTCAGAAAACTACGACCTAGCATATTAAATTGCGTCGGTGTACACACCCTACCAGTATGCTGGTCTTCTATGATACTATCCGTGACTACATAAGCGAGTTATTTGCAATGAGCTGCTGCACTCACTGATGTACTGGTTATACTCACTCTTGATATATTAGGCATTGTTTTCTTATGTACCTTAAATATCTTGACCTCACTCTCACTGAAGTATCAAACCAGGAGTCTCAGCATAATACTCACGGATTTCCGAAAGTTTTCTCACAATACTAATCGATGGATCTATTATTAATCTTTTTCCCGTCATTTAAATATTCAACCATAGTAATACTTAGTTCACAAAATAAGTATATAATAAGGTATGTATATATATATAATGAATACTAATATAATAATATATACAAGTTAAAAAAACGAAAGAGAAAGTCGATCCCGACTGCCTTACTCCACAATTTAACCCATACGAAACGGATTTACTATCAGACCAGCCAATAGAATTAATTTGATTTAAGTACTAAAATAATGTTTTTCTTAGAAAACGTGGTTAATTTTAGCACAGCTTATGTGTAGTTTTATCATGTAGACACTGAAAATATCGCCCGTGGCAGCCAGTTGCCCTCATAAAATATTAGGCTCAACAGTAATTTCCGCGTTTCACTCGCTTTTGTAACGAACAAAAAAGACATAATTTTATACTAAGAAGATTTGTTTTTATTTAGATATATATTTAATATATGTTAGTGATACGCGAAAAGAGAGAACACTCCCACGAAACCACCAAGATGAAACACTGTATTATTTACGTAAAATTTAGTAACAGATGTCGTGTTTGATGTAGTAAGTGGGCACAATCGGAAACTCAAACACTAGTAACAAGACATTCTATCTTAGCTTTTGATTCTTTTCAAATATAGATGTAGATCTCTATAAGAGCGTTCTTGTTTCCGTTTGTAACTTGACACCTATGGAGTATGACTACACTTCAAACATTCGTTTAGTAAGTCCTCTTTACTTACTGCGCTTCTCACTGACGCATCATAAATTTGCTTCTTCACTCTTTCCTCGATCGTGTCTATAATGTCTATAATTAATTTAGCATTCGGTGAATAAGTAGTATCAAAGTACATATGTATACATATCATCAAACGAAGTAAATACATTTATGTGTACTCGATTGTAATAAAGATGTAATAAAAACCTTTACCTAAAATGAAACTGGAATACTATTTATAATAACGTAAAGAACTTGATTTAACCATCAATAGCAGGCTTAAACACTTTTCTTTTATTATGGTATCTTCTAGCATTATCTTATTCACAATTGAAATGTTGCAGACATTTGTTTTAGTATCATGTACTTTTATTTACAAGGTGTGTAAATTCTTATATTTATTCGAAATAAAAACGTGTTTCTTAGGTGAATCTAAAATACAAAGATTTTTTCTATTGATTCTTAACATTTTCATATGCATAAATAATACGATAGTGGTTTTAAAGGATATAACTAAACCTAAATATCACCTAAATGTCACTAGAAAACAATCGGTTTTGCCTTTTAATAGTTGTAAAGATATATATTTCACTCAATATATATCTTTAATGTATACTCTGTATGTTTTGTCGAAAACAAAATACCAATAGTTAAGGTTTTTTTTATTGTTTTTTATTTTATTTTATTTTTTTTTTTTATTTTAATTTCATATGAAAGGACCTAATATTTTACTACTTTAAAATTGCACATAACCATACTGACTATTTTAAAATACTAAAGTGGTCATTATCAAAGGTATATATATAATAAAGGTATATATATATATATATATATATAACAGTCAAATTTTATTAGTCTTGGTTCAGTACCGCAGCGTTATATTGGAAAAGAAATTCTCACGAATCGTTGATCCCTAATCACAAGCGCGGCCCGCGGAATGGCTGTTTTTTAACCTTTTAATTTTCTTATATATATTGCTAAAGAATGCACCCATATATGAATTATATGTTTCATTACTATGTAGTAAAGTAAGTTATTAAAAAAAAAGTCTACAGTGGCATAGTTACGGTGTAGTTTGTTTCTAGCTGCAGAACGAATGGGTCACTCGACCGGGGTATGAGCACGCCCTCACAGAATACCAGCGTAATATAGCAGCATTATGTTGCTGTGTTTCGTCTGGTGTGTGTAGAGACCTTTATTACTGGTGACTTTTTTTTCATTCCATCTCAGTCCTCAGGGGTGACAACGCATCTGCATTATGATTCCTTATCAAGGATGAATGTAGATGTCATGGGCCACAGGAATCACTTACCATTAGGTGAACTGTGTGCTCGTTTCTTACTCTCAGTGTAATACAAAAAAAATATGTCTGGTTAACGATGGCGCGAATCTTCGGCGCCAATGTGTCCGGGGTCTTAATGGAAAACATTCCGATAATCATTCGTAACATTTAAAATTTAAAAAAAAGACGTACTCGTGTATATACTGTCTTAGAAAGCACGTACCCCAGCAAACTAGTTGCATCACGCCAAAGTAATTGATCTCAATGAACGGAGTTAAATGGCTACGAATCCGGAGTTATTTGTATCAATGAACCGTACAGTTTGTGTACAATGTACAATGATTTATTGCGTATGAGATTTTGCCTCTGATCTCACCGCTCTGGAGTTATTATGGAAGCTTTTTTTTTACTGTTAAATTGAGTCTACGTCAGAGTTTATGTGGTAGAGTCACAGTTCGGAAGGACCACTTCCACAGAAGAATACTAGCGTTATAAAATGTGTTCGTGTCGTCGTAGATAGGTAGTTCACTCTTTGCTCAGAGGTGATAACGCATCTATATTATGATTCCTCAAAGAGTATCTTGAGGAATCACTTAACATAACAAGTGTGTTGAGAACACTCTTATTTCCTAATATACCTTCATAGACAGAAATTCTTACGCTAAATATATTGGTCTACAAAACACTAAGATTTTTTTTTAATTACACACAGTAACAAACGAGCACACAGTTCACCTGATGGTAAGTTATTCCTGTGGCCCATGATAACTGAAGTCATTCTTAACAAGGAATCATAATGCAGATGCGTTGTCACACTTGAAGACTGGAGGAGGAATGCCTCTTCATTTGTTGTAAAGGTCCTCGAATCCCTGCACTCACCAGATCGAATACAGCAACTCTATGCTGCTATTTTACGCTGGTATTCCGCGAGTGCGTGGTCCTACCCCGGTTGAGTGGACCCATTCATTTTACAGTTAATAAAAACAAACTGCAGTGTAGTTCTACCACTATGTCATATGTGTCTCTGAACATTGAAGAGATTTTTTTTTAGTAAAATGTATGTCGACGTACAGTGTTGGATTTGCAAAAGTCATTTTTAATACCATGTTATCAAACAAACATATCTGTAAAGGTCGGATTTTACAAGTACCCAACAAGCTCCCATAACCCACAAAAAGTATACAATAAGAGATAATAAATAACTAGATGATATCTTCATCGTCGAAATCAATCAAGACGACAGCATATGTTTCGGCAGGCAATTGTACGCCGAGAACAATTTATATCGAATAGCGTTATCCGCACACGTGATTTCAATTCCGCACGACGATGTGAAATCCACGAAGTTTACATTACATCATTACCAAGTGCATTGGCGAACCAACGTGGAGAGCTCATTAATATTACAACAAATACTGCTCGTGGTCGATGATGCGAATTGGTCATTATCTAAATATAAATAGAGTCCAATTTGTATGTGCGTAACGATTTGGCACTATGTTATACAAGACGGATTGAGTATTGTTTTTAGAAATGCTTTTATATCCGGCAACTGTGATCGTAATGTTAAATGTGTTTATTTATAATTTTTTTTTATATGGACATACGGATTGGGTTGCCTTGTCACCCGTTGATTGGAATTAGTCATAGGTTTTGTGTTATAATTAAGAATTTGTTTCAAGGAGGTTTTTTATTTTTTATTAAGTTACATACATTCAATGCATATACATGAAATGGTCACTGTTCATATATTCAGCGAGAATAAGCGAACTTTTTAGTGTTAGTAACCTGGTTGATACTAATAGGTCCTACTCTTAAAGTGGAATACCTTGTAACCAGTAATAATAGTCTTCGGTATGAAGAAACAGAACTTTTTGCCACAGTGTGGCGTTTTCATTTTAACCAATTTTGGCAGCAGTAGAGTCATGCTATAATTTTTTTCTATCTACGGCATGAATGGGTCGGCTGTGTCGTCCAGGGAAGGCCAGGACTACACCCTTAAAGAACACCAATGAAATAGCAGCATAACGCTGCTGTATTTCTACTGGCGAGTGTAGGGATCCGGAGACCCTTATAAACTGGTGACGGGACATTCCAACACAGTCGTATGGGGTGACAACGCTTCTGCATTATAAATCTTTATCAAGGATGAATGTCTTCTACATCATGGATAGCAAGGATCACTTACAATCATTCATTGCCTTGAGAGTAACAAACGAGAATACTGATGCGTAAGTGATTCCTGCGGTCCATGACATTGCATTCATCCTTGACATGGAATCATAATGCAGATGCGTTGTCACCCTTGAGAACTGACATGGAATGCCTCGTCACCATACAGACAGTAATAAAGGTCTCCGGATCCCTAAACTTACCAGATGAAACACAGCAGCATTATACTTCCATTTCACGCTGGTATTCTGTGATGGCGTGGTCCTACCCCGGTCCAGCTGACTCATTCATTCTGCATCTTGAAACAGACTGCAGCGTAGCTCTATCACTGTATAAATCCTCGTGATGCAAAACAGGCTTAAGAAGTTATGTTCTTAATCCTTGGACCTTTTTTTGTAATTAAATTTCCATTTAATGCCTATTGCGCATTTTCCGGTCCATTGTTTAACCATTTATCGGTAAATTCTGAACAATTGCTAACGGTGTAATACAATAAATTACGTGCTCTATATGCTTTTGTGATATTACAATTTATATTTTTATGAAACCATGCGCTTGACAAACGAACACACCACTCCACCCGATTGCATTAACGTCCACATCAATCCTCAATAGGCGTTCATGTCTCACTACCAATGGTTTTCCGGTTCTCGACACATGCATTATGCTGCTATTTCACGCCGGTATTCTGTGAAGTCTAGGTCCGTCGTCCGTCGAGTCGTACCCATTCACGCTGTAAGTAGAAACAACTTGCGAAGTCGCATTGTCATACGAGTATGTTATGTATAAAAGTATCATTTTACCTTCGCTAATAATTACACCGGTCCCTGAAAGCTGACTATATTAGTGGAGCCTTGAAAAATATAATTGAGGTAATGATTTTTAACTTAACCCCGAGCCGCGTTTACAATACATACCTAACCTATTTTTGTTTAGTTTTAATTTGTATTTTTGTAAAAGTCCCCCATAAATAGTTGTTAACTTGCGATTCAGGACCCGCGGTTATCAGTGTATATAATATGTGTAAATACTGCTAATAAATTATGATTATTATTATAATACTTATTGTAGTTTAACAGTGTTGCCCCTACTCAGCGGGCCCCCCCTCTCGCGAGTCAGTTTCGCTTAAGCTGTAAAGGTCAAAAGATCAACAGCACCACACAAACATCGAATAAAAAAAAAAATTTGCAGCTAAGCCGTAGTTTGTTTATAGTTCTATAGAATACCAGCGTTAATACTACCATAACGCTACTGTGTGTGATTTGTCTGGTGAGTGAAGGAATCCGGTGGCCTTTACTACTGGTGACGTTCCATCTTAGTCCTCGAGAGTGACCAAGCAACTGCGCTTAAATTCTTCATCGAGAATGAGTTTGCTACCCTCAATGCTATAATTAATCATAAATGTGGGGATCAGTTCATCTTCACATTTATGATGAAGAAAATTTATTATCCAAGTTTCACCCTATATTTGTAAAGTACACAATCCCTGACACACTACACACTTCCATTAAGCCGATCGAGTGAATCCTGGGTTTCAAGAAAATCCCAGAATTAGGTATACTAAAAGTATAATCTATAAGAAATTTTTTTATCCGACTACATACTTTATATTATTGGGCCATGGGCCACCGACATTCCTAGTAATTTTAGCTGGTCTATGAGGTAAGTGCTTTGAAACCACGGCTTATATGAGGCCGTCCGACGTTTTATTTTTATAGAATAGGTGGCAAACGAGCAAGCAGTTCACCTGATGCTTAGTAATTATTGCCGCCCTTGAGGGACCAGAGGACCAACCAACACCAGGGGAGTTGCAGATGCGTTGCCGACCTTTAAGAAAGGTGTAGGTGTCTTTTCTTGAAGATCCGAAGTCGTATCGTTTCGGAAATAGCGCTGACGACAGCTGATTCTACAAAATAGTTGTGCGTGAAGACCTCGAGTGAAAGTATTGAAATAAAAGGAGATTATTAAAAACCGGTCTGTATTAAGGAGCGATAACGCATCTGTATTTTGATTTCCTTCTGACGACTGGCTTCCTAATGAATATTTATTAAATTTATGCATTTTTTCAATATTATTTGCTTAAATCTGAATATATCCTACAGGTATCTGTCGTGGGCCTCACAAGGATAAGTGCTCATCACAATATTTGTGAGTGTATATGGTGCCATACCAATGAACCAAGCCAACAATTAACAATAAATTGAAGTTTTTAGTACTTATTTACCACGTGCATGACAGTGAAGGAAACCTGTATGTCTAAAAATACCGTAAACATATGCTTTAAGTTGCATTTATATAAATCGCCTTTAACCTTCTCTTGTACCACACAATTATGCTATATATATATATATATATATATATATATATATATATATATATATATATATATATATATATTATGCTATAACAAAAACGTAAATTCACTACACTGGTCATATTTTACGATGTAAGATGTTGGACTCTAAGATATTTTACTGCTACCTCCCTATTTATGATATTCGTCCGTTTCTTACGGCATAAGTAATTAAATTATGTTTTAAATGATGCGATATGCGTTTTGATGCTTGATCGTGGATGTCCAAGGTCGCCGGAATGACCTACTATCAATTGAACTGTTATCATATCCTTGGTTTATCCATAATAAAATCGTAACAAAATTCATTCTAAAATAATAACAATTATTTGTTACAGCTAAACTATGGCAATACTCCGTCACTCCAGCTCCTTGCACAGCGTCAGTTATACCAATCTATTCAGCAGAATGAACATGATTCTGTAGAGGATGCTAAAACTGCAATGAAAGTGTACCAGACCGTAGCCCGAAACAGGCCCTAATTATCAAAAATATATAATATATAATTAAGTTTTTTGTATTTTATAATCAAATAAATGATGAAACGTTACGTGTGTAATGCAATTGTTTTTAAACCATTTTTACGTCACGACTCACGAAAGCCAAAAATATAAGTAAAACTCCCTGCGACCATTATTTTACATTTACATTTAAAATAATAGATAATTCATACGTATAAACTATGAACTTAGGCAGACCCATATAATGCAGCGAAAAATATGAAGGAAATCAAATAATTTTTAGGTGTAGTAGGATACTATCGTGAAAAAAGTTAAATACAAATTCTGACGCCCTATCACGCGTAGATATAATATATAATAACGAAATAAATCCCATGCCGAGTACTTCATTAGAAAGCCATCAACCAAACACTTCAATAGATGTAAATATAGATCTTGAATCATTCAACATAAGCACGTTATTTGACTCACCACAACCAACGCAATAAAAAGTCCCGATCAGTCACAGCGCGAAGAGGACATAATCCATAACATTCTGGAAACATAGGATGCAATAGATTGTCAGTCAAAACAATTCCTAATACGGAAATGTCCCGGAAATAAATATAGAGTAGAGGACAGATACAAAGGAAAAATAGTAATTAAAGATATGTTCATACCGATAAATGATACAGAGAAACAAATTATTAATTTTCTTTAAGAACATACCATTCCCGACAGAATATTCTATTGCTAATTCTATAACGAAGAATTATATCCATTATTATTATGCAAAGTAGTAAAAACCATATTTACAGATACTAAGAACATGGGTAAATTTAGCTCAGTTACTGTCTCTACAATTGATGATGAGGAGGATGAGATAGAGGCAAGAGAAGTGGCCGACAGCTATGCAAATAATGCAAGGATTATTGAAAAGCAGTTGGAACGAAAAGGAATGAATAAGAGACAGGCTGAGACTCCAGTAAACAATAGCACGGAGAAAAGACCTAGGGGAACTTTGATTGATAAATAAATTGATATTAATAAATTGCATTTTTGTTGATCTTCATATTAATAATAAAACAGTTTTTTGCCCCATAATAAAAGTAAAAGTATTAAATAAAAATCATTAAAAAGTTTTGTAAAGGAGGTGACACAACTTTTGCTGACATGGGATACAGTTCCATGTAGTGCTGGTTCTCAGCCACCCAATGTCCCTTGATGTTATACCGAGTCATGAGAATTGAGGGCTCCCCTATCTTATATTTAAATTTATATATATATGTAACAAAAGATAAAAAATAAGATTGAGCAGGTTCAAATAAAAAGAAGACTATTCATTAACATAACTTAATAATTCTAGATGATGTGTTGCTCAAAATACTTGAATTTAAAAGTAATTACAGCACATGAGTAATTTATATTTTTGCTAAATTTGGTAGATTACATCCTAGTATAGTGTATACACCTCACTATTTAATCGAGGAGTTGTCCAATATTAAACAAGAAATAGAATTAAATTTACCATATTCACCTGTTCTAAGAATAAACACGAGACTGAAAACTCGTATCACTACCAAGGCATAACGTTCTAGAGGTCATTTTTGTTTAGGGGATTACTTTGGTGCTGGACCAGGATCTAACCAACTTGCTCAGCAAGTTCAAGCGCTTTAGATAGTCGAACAGTATCCACTTTTCATCGCACGTAACAATTTGGTTCAAAATTCTTTCATTTCTGTACCTGTTGAGCAGCGCGAAGCAGGTAACAACGCGTACGTGGCGCTGACGATCGTTAAGTTCGTGGGGCACCCATCTATCAAGCTTTTTTATCTTGCCAACTTGTCGCAAATGGATCAATTGTTTTGAAATGGCCAATACTGAAGAACGGCTATTTCATAGGTAAAGACCTAATATAAACAGGTTTATTAATTCTAGTAGACAATAAGCGTTGTGTAACCATAGTAGTTTAAGTAGATAATAAAGCTTTGTGTATATAAAGTGAATTCTAAAAATAATAAATCAGTTCTCTCTGCACCTTCATATGGGACAGTAGTCCCAGAGTTTAATTTTTAAAAACTCATCCACCCGATAGGTGAACATAACTCATGTCAAAATAAATTTTCTATTTTGACATGTCCTGTTGTAATAGTCTCCTATAAATATGTTTTTATTTGTTTCTTTAGAAAAATTACAGATAAATTTATTATACAATTTTATATACTTTAAAGAATTTAATAGGATTATATTGTAGAAAATGATTAATTGTACTTTTAGAATTTTATACTACATATTTTTTAAAGTTTATAATAGTAGCCTGTTAGTTAGTGTTGAAATTTTTAAAATTGTTTATTTTTAAAGAATGCTAAAATGAATAAAAAAAATATTTACATTAGTAATATAACCAGTTACCATCCGAAATGAGCTTAAATACTTATGCTGGAAGATGGTTCACAATAATAGTTATATGGCAGATTAAACTTTTTACTTAAGTTTTGCAGACCATACCATATACCAGAGGTTCCCAAACTGTTTTTTCGACCACTTTCAAAATTTAGCTGGTTCCGGTGGTCCCCCTGCAGTTACATATCTACCATATTCCAAAAACTCGACAAAAAATATGAAGATTAGATCTTACTATGGAAATTTTCGTTGCAGTTGAGCTACCAAGAGTAACCACGAATAAAAAAATAAAATTTTCGAAAAAAAAGTGAGAACTGATTGGTAAATTAATTAATTGATTGTACTGTGAGTGGATGGCAAAAAAGTAAAGTTGGCCAATCAAAAAAGTGATTCCATCCAACCTTACTTTTTTGACACCTCACAGCACAAGAAACCAATAAATTCTCACTTATTTCATTTAGAAAACTCCCCATTCGGAGTGGTAAAAATAAAAATAAAAATAGTATATTTTTCTGTTGTATTTATTCAAATATGTAATTATTACACTATTAATTATTATTGTTATCATATTGTAATATTATAACAGTCGTAATATAATTAAAATTAAACATTAATAACATAACGATACTTCTACAATCTCATTGTATATATATATATATATATATATATATATATAATCACCAAAATAGTCATAATTTTAATGGGAGGGATGTACTTGTTAGATTGACAGCAAATAATTAATATTATTTGATAAAACGTGATATTCAATCTGCTCCTTTTTTGACACTAAAACTTTTTTCATTGCAAGCATTCTATCTATGACAAGTTTGAATCCGGAAACTTCGCGCCGAGTAATATTTTGCTTCATAAATTTCAATTATCCAAGAAAAGCTGTTTTTTTTTTTCATTTAATTGAGGCTGTCCCCTTGTAATTGTAAGTTAAGGTCATTAATTTTTTTAACAAATTTGACATGTTTAATAATAAAAAACACTTAAACTTTCATTATATTAAATCTAAGTTTAAGTATCTATTAACTTAATTTTTTATTGTGGAATAGTAAGACAGTGAGTGCAGGGATCCGGAAACCTTTGTTACACGTGACGAGGCATTTCATCTCTGTCCTCAAGGGCGACAACGCATCTGAATTATGATTCCTTATCAAGGAGGAATGTAGATGTCATGGACCGCACGAATCACTTGCCATCAGGTGAACTGTGTGCTAGATTGATTCTCTCATTGTAATAAAAAAATCCCAGGTGTCTGGGCGCAAAGCGCTCGGACGTTCAATTCGTAACAACGTTTCCAAAAACAATATTAAATATTAGTGAGCGAACCAATCGGGCGTGAGCACGCGGTGCTATGAGTCACACCTTCGAGCGAGAAGATCGTGCGCAATCGGTTACTGTCGGTCCCGTATAACGGAGGACGGGACAACTTTTTTGTGAATGCCTCCCAGGGAAACCGATTTTGTAATCAGGTTTAGAAATTAAATTATTTGTTCTATCTCTGAAACCGTTTACGACTAGGGTGTACGGCAATCATTTAATTATAACTGGCCAACTATAAAGTTAAGGTATGTATTAAGTAAAACAAAATAAGACGTTCAAGGGTAATTAGTTTTTGTCTGTTTGTTTGAACACTAGTAACGGAAAAGTGGCTGAACCATTTCGGATGCAATTTTCAAAGAATATTAAATTAAACTTAATTATATCTCTTATTCGATTTAAAACTGAATTAATTCATATTCAGTTTTAAATCGAATTTTAATTTTTTAATGTGGAATGCGGAACCTTCGGTGTATAAGTTTGGCTCGCAGTTCACGGTTTTTTTTTATATCAGCCATGAATTCAATGCGAATCAATTCAGAAAAATATGAAACTCACTAAGGGAATTTTAATAAAATGTTTATGATCCCGGTCCTGGCAACAAACGAATCGTATGAATTTACATTTTATGCGGGCACTTCTTACTTAGGAATTTAATATTTTTCGTTTTTAAGAGGGAAAAAGTTAGATTCAAGGTTTTGTTCCTTCATAAATTTTGAGAATACGTTATACATGCGTGATATACAGCATTATAATGAAGTTCTTGTTTTAATATACTTTTATGTATTCATGCTATATTTAAATTTAAAACCAATCATAAAAGCATATTACATAAAAGCAACACTAACTAATTGTTTACATGAGGCTGGCAAGAATGTTGTGCTTGATTTTATATATTTAATTAGGTTTATGTCGATATGTACGCTCATACACTTAAAAAACATGTTTGATAATGAATTTACTTTTTTATAAACAATTATTAACACAAAAATGTAGGTGTCGTACTGTTTGTCATTTGGAATCAAAGTGCAAAATAGATGGAGCAACAGCGGTGATTTGAATTGACGCACAAAACTTCTAAGTCGTCATCCAAATTATAATGAAATGTCAAGTCATCATACAAGAAACCAAATATATTTTAATGTTATAAGTGACGTCTCGATAGACCTCTCTTTAGATTTCGATCACGGCCCTATCTTTTATTGATTCAGAAATCATATAATACATTCTATACAATACAAAATATATAAAATATATATATATATATATATATATATATATATATATATATATATATATATATATATATATATATATATATATATATATATATATATATATATATATATATATATATATATATATATATATATATATATATATATATATATATATATATATATATATATATATATATATATATATATATATATATATATATATATATATATATATATATATATATATATATATATATATATATATATATATATATATATATATATATATATATATATATATATATATATATATATATATATATATATATATATATATATATATATATATATATATATATATATATATATATATATATATATATATATATATATATATATATATATATATATATATATATATATATATATATATATATATATATATATATATATATATATATATATATATATATATATATATATATATATATATATATATATATATATATATATATATATATATATATATATATATATATATATATATATATATATATATATATATATATATATATATATATATATATATATATATATATATATATATATATATATATATATATATATATATATATATATATATATATATATATATATATATATATATATATATATATATATATATATATATATATATATATATATATATATATATATATATATATATATATATATATATATATATATATATATATATATATATATATATATATATATATATATATATATATATATATATATATATATATATATATATATATATATATATATATATATATATATATATATATATATATATATATATATATATATATATATATATATATATATATATATATATATATATATATATATATATATATATATATATATATATATATATATATATATATATATATATATATATATATATATATATATATATATATATATATATATATATATATATATATATATATATATATATATATATATATATATATATATATATATATATATATATATATATATATATATATATATATATATATATATATATATATATATATATATATATATATATATATATATATATATATATATATATATATATATATATATATATATATATATATATATATATATATATATATATATATATATATATATATATATATATATATATATATATATATATATATATATATATATATATATATATATATATATATATATATATATATATATATATATATATATATATATATATATATATATATATATATATATATATATATATATATATATATATATATATATATATATATATATATATATATATATATATATATATATATATATATATATATATATATATATATATATATATATATATATATATATATATATATATATATATATATATATATATATATATATATATATATATATATATATATATATATATATATATATATATATATATATATATATATATATATATATATATATATATATATATATATATATATATATATATATATATATATATATATATATATATATATATATATATATATATATATATATATATATATATATATATATATATATATATATATATATATATATATATATATATATATATATATATATATATATATATATATATATATATATATATATATATATATATATATATATATATATATATATATATATATATATATATATATATATATATATATATATATATATATATATATATATATATATATATATATATATATATATATATATATATATATATATATATATATATATATATATATATATATATATATATATATATATATATATATATATATATATATATATATATATATATATATATATATATATATATATATATATATATATATATATATATATATATATATATATATATATATATATATATATATATATATATATATATATATATATATATATATATATATATATATATATATATATATATATATATATATATATATATATATATATATATATATATATATATATATATATATATATATATATATATATATATATATATATATATATATATATATATATATATATATATATATATATATATATATATATATATATATATATATATATATATAATCACCAAAATAGTCATAATTTTAATGGGAGGGATGTACTTGTTAGATTGACAGCAAATAATTAATATTATTTGATAAAACGTGATATTCAATCTGCTCCTTTTTGACACTAAAACTTTTTCATTGCAAGCATTCTATCTATGACAAGTTTGAATCCGGAAACTTCGCGCCGAGTAATATTTTGCTTCATAAATTTCAATTATCCAAGAAAAGCTGTTTTTTTTTCATTTAATTGAGGCTGTCCCTTGTAATTGTAAGTTAAGGTCATTAATTTTTTAACAAATTTGACATGTTTAATAATAAAAACACTTAAACTTTCATTATATTAAATCTAAGTTTAAGTATCTATTAACTTAATTTTTTATTGTGGAATAGTAAGACAGTGAGTGCAGGGATCCGGATACCTTTGTTACACGTGACGAGGCATTTCATCTCTGTCCTCAAGGGCGACAACGCATCTGAATTATGATTCCTTATCAAGGAGGAATGTAGGTGTCATGGACCGCACGAATCACTTGCCATCAGGTGAACTGTGTGCTAGATTGTTTTTCTCATTGTAATAAAAAAAATCCCAGGTGTCTGGGCGCAAAGCGCTCGGACGTTCAATTCGTAACAACGTTTCCAAAAACAATATTAAATATTAGTGAGCGAACCAATCGGGCGCGAGCACGCGGTGCTATGAGTCACACCTTCGAGCGAGAAGATCGTGCGCAATCGGTTACTGTCGGTCCCGTATAACGGAGGACGGACAACTTTTTGTGAATGCCTCCCAGGAAACCGATTTTGTAATCAGGTTTAGAAATTAAATTATTTGTTCTATCTCTGAAACCGTTTACGACTAGGTGTACGGCAATCATTTAATTATAACTGGCCAACTATAAAGTTAAGGTATGTATTAAGTAAAACAAAATAAGACGTTCAAGGGTAATTAGTTTTGTCTGTTTGTTTGAACACTAGTAACGGAAAAGTGGCTGAACCATTTCGGATGCAATTTTCAAAGAATAAAAAATAAAACTTAAAACCTACTTTTATTAAAATAAAAATGTTTATGATACATAATTTCTATATTCAGCCTTATAATACATCTTTTAATATATTACTCCTTCATCATGGTACTCAATTCACAATAATCAATATTCATAAAAACATCCTTTTCAATATGTATGCGTTATCTGACAATGTTTATTGGGTACACGCTAACATAGCGAGATTTGTTTATTGCCATTACTGAGGTACATTTCACTGCAAATAGGAACGTTTAGCCTAAAACTACAGTAGCCAAAATTAATACATATTTTTCTTTGTATTCATATATAAATATAATAAAAATGATTAAGCGGGCGGGTAATAAACTGGGTTTAAGTGGTGATCAGAAAATACTTTTGTTTTTCCTTTGTCAATTTGTTGAATGATGCCGCACCAATACTCATCGTAATGATCTCCTGCTCCTTAACTTCTACATAATTTTATATCATATTCAGTTTTAAATCGAATTTTAATTTTTTAATGTGGAATGCGGAACCTTCGGTGTATAAGTTTGGCTCGCAGTTCACGGTTTTTTTTTATATCAGCCATGAATTCAATGCGAATCAATTCAGAAAAATATGAAACTCACTAAGGGAATTTTAATAAAATGTTTATGATCCCGGTCCTGGCAACAAACGAATCGTATGAATTTACATTTTATGCGGGCACTTCTTACTTAGGAATTTAATATTTTTCGTTTTTAAGAGGGAAAAAGTTAGATTCAAGGTTTTGTTCCTTCATAAATTTTTGAGAATACGTTATACATGCGTGATATACAGTATTATAATGAAGTTCTTGTTTTAATATACTTTTATGTATTCATGCTATATTTAAATTTAAAACCAATCATAAAAGCATATTACATAAAAAGCAACACTAACTAATTGTTTACATGAGGCTGGCAAGAATGTTGTGCTTGATTTTATATATTTAATTAGGTTTATGTCGATATGTACGCTCATACACTTAAAAAACATGTTTGATAATGAATTTACTTTTTTATAAACAATTATTAACACAAAAATGTAGGTGTCGTACTGTTTGTCATTTGGAATCAAAGTGCAAAATAGATGGAGCAACAGCGGTGATTTGAATTGACGCACAAAACTTCTAAGTCGTCATCCAAATTATAATGAAATGTCAAGTCATCATACAAGAAACCAAATATATTTTAATGTTATAAGTGACGTCTCGATAGACCTCTCTTTAGATTTCGATCACGGCCCTATCTTTTTTATTGATTCAGAAATCATATAATACATTCTATACAATACAAAATATATAAAAACAAACAAATATATAAAAACAAAGTCTGATTAGTTTCACCATTTATAACTCAAGAACGGCTGGACCGATTTTACTGATCCCCCTCCCCCTCCCGTCGGTGGGGCCACTCCCATTACATTGGGAGGGGCTCCGGAATAATTTACAACACAGTGCCCCAGGTGTTGTCGTAGCTATAGAGATAACAGTAACATTGAACTGTTTAAAGTTTATTTAAGCTTTACAATAAGTTTGGTATACACACAAAATAAGTAGAACAGACAAGGAAGTATTATGGACGTACACACACTCAGAAATAGAAGGATAGACAGTTTAGAAAATTTTCAATATGAATGATACGGAGAAAGTACAAATTTCGGATAAATATATATACGTAGGCGGCACTCACTATCTTACAACACACTTATTGTAACCTTTTTACAGGCTTATGTATAAATTATAGTTTACCACACGTTCCCAGACTTTTTTCTCACAGACCACTTTCAAAATTTTGCTAGTTCCGGTGCAGCTACATTTCTACCATAACCCCAAAACTCGACAAAAAATGTGGAATATGCAAGTTTATACAAGTAACAGTCGCTGAGCTTCTTGAAATATTATCTGTCTACATATATAGCGAAGTCAACCCAACATTTTAGTTCTTCACTATCGGAAGCAAATAAATTTTCGTGGACCCCCTCTTACGAATTGTGAACCCCCATTTTTTTTGTCACGCCAACGTAGACCCCCGTCGAGTTTCCCGTGGGTCCCTGGGGGTCCACCTGGACCACTTTGGGAACAAAGTTAAACAAAGCAGTAGAGTAGGAATTCCACTCTACAAAGGTTCACACATTCTTGTAAGAACTTCAAACAGCACGTGAATATGAGAGGGTATAAGTTGTCCATTTTTAAGTGCGTTGGAATCACACGTTGAAACACTTAAACTATTTAAAAGTAATTCATGAGAAGACCTCTGTTATGGCAAGAGATATTAATATTTAATTCTATACAAAACAAACATTATTACCGGTCTATGTAATTACCTAGTGATATTATATATATATTTATTACTACACCCCCCTCTCCATTGAGGCTAAGAACGTTCCAGAACAGCCAACGGCTCGTGGTCGCCGTCGTGCATCCTCCTTGAACTGCGTACGTGGCACTATAATATATTCTCATCCTGCCTAGTTGATGTCATCTGCTAATGACAAGATGACGTCACGATCTAAATCCATGGACCAGGTGGACCGACCGTTGATCTATTATTCTCAAACTGAAACTAAATCATGTTTTCACTTGCAGCACTACTACACGTACGGACGCATGCTGGTCAAGATGGCTGAGGGTATCGGCAGGCTGGTCCTGTCGGGCCGCGAGCCCAGCAAGCTAGCGGGACTCACGGCGAGAGTGACGCAGCTCAAGAACGTTCTAGAAGATGTCAATAGAGGCAACTATAAGCGCACCATGGTCGATCGCACGCAGCAAAATGGTAGCGGTAAGCTTACTTAGTTATAGGGTCATGATTTTTTTCTTTTTTTTATAGAACAGCTGGCCAACGTGTCTCACCTGTGAAGTTGCACTGACGATCTTTAAGAAAGATGAAAGGCACTTTTCTCAATGGTCGTGTCGGTTCAGAAATACCGTGACGACAGCTGATTCTACAGAGTAGTAGTAAAATTCTATTGGGATATATAAAATTTCGCCTAAACTGGTGATTTGCCAGTAAATGGCCAAATGCCTTACCCCCCAACTGGCCGTGGAACCGAATGTCGCTCGGTATGTCAAGGATGCTGCAACTAATTTCATGCATCAAGCCGGCCGGAGAAGAATCAGTACAGGAGGTTGAACATCCCTTATGTATCCTATTTGCCGCATGATGTAATTAATAGAGAACCTTGTTGCGGCCATCTGGGTCCTGGTTTGGTTCCCCGGATACCTATACGTACTATACGAATAAGCTTTAACAGTGATAGAAATACACTGCAGTTTTTATGCAGCTGCAGAATTAATAGGTCAGCTCGATCGGGTTAGGACCACGACCTCACAGAATACCAGCGTAAAAGTGCACCATAGTGCTGCAGTGTTTCTTCCGGTGAGTGTAGGGGAGGGTTTCAGAAACCTGGAATGTGTGGTGATGAGACATTCCATCTCAGTCGTCAAGGGTGATAACGCATCTGCATTATGATTTCTTCTCAAGGATAAATGGAGATGTTATGGGCTTCAGGAGTCACTTACCATCAGGTGATCTGTGTGTGTGGCTCTATTACTGTTAAATGCAATGTTATGCGAGGATACGAGCACTAGGGTCTTTAAATGCGCTGCCGAGATTGCTCAGTATTGGTTCCGAGATGGTTATGTTGAACATCTTGTAAATATATTCTACAGTAAACTATTTAAAAGTAATTCATGAGAAGACCTCTGTTATGGCAAGAGATATTAATATTTAATTCTATACAAAACAAACATTATTACCGGTCTATGTAATTACCTAGTGATATTATATATATATTTATTACTACACCCCCCTCTCCATTGAGGCTAAGAACGTTCCAGAACAGCCAACGGCTCGTGGTCGCCGTCGTGCATCCTCCTTGAACTGCGTACGTGGCACTATAATATATTCTCATCCTGCCTAGTTGATGTCATCTGCTAATGACAAGATGACGTCACGATCTAAATCCATGGACCAGGTGGACCGACCGTTGATCTATTATTCTCAAACTGAAACTAAATCATGTTTTCACTTGCAGCACTACTACACGTACGGACGCATGCTGGTCAAGATGGCTGAGGGTATCGGCAGGCTGGTCCTGTCGGGCCGCGAGCCCAGCAAGCTAGCGGGACTCACGGCGAGAGTGACGCAGCTCAAGAACGTTCTAGAAGATGTCAATAGAGGCAACTATAAGCGCACCATGGTCGATCGCACGCAGCAAAATGGTAGCGGTAAGCTTACTTAGTTATAGGGTCATGATTTTTTTCTTTTTTTTATAGAACAGCTGGCCAACGTGTCTCACCTGTGAAGTTGCACTGACGATCTTTAAGAAAGATGAAAGGCACTTTTCTCAATGGTCGTGTCGGTTCAGAAATACCGTGACGACAGCTGATTCTACAGAGTAGTAGTAAAATTCTATTGGATATATAAAATTTCGCCTAAACTGGTGATTTGCCAGTAAATGGCCAAATGCCTTACCCCCCAACTGGCCGTGGAACCGAATGTCGCTCGGTATGTCAAGGATGCTGCAACTAATTTCATGCATCAAGCCGGCCGGAGAAGAATCAGTACAGGAGGTTGAACATCCCTTATGTATCCTATTTGCCGCATGATGTAATTAATAGAGAACCTTGTTGCGGCCATCTGGGTCCTGGTTTGGTTCCCCGGATACCTATACGTACTATACGAATAAGCTTTAACAGTGATAGAAATACACTGCAGTTTTTATGCAGCTGCAGAATTAATAGGTCAGCTCGATCGGGTTAGGACCACGACCTCACAGAATACCAGCGTAAAAGTGCACCATAGTGCTGCAGTGTTTCGTCCGGTGAGTGTAGGGAGGGTTTCAGAAACCTGGAATGTGTGGTGATGAGACATTCCATCTCAGTCGTCAAGGGTGATAACGCATCTGCATTATGATTTCTTCTCAAGGATAAATGGAGATGTTATGGGCTTCAGGAGTCACTTACCATCAGGTGATCTGTGTGTGTGGCTCTATTACTGTTAAATGCAATGTTATGCGAGGATACGAGCACTAGGGTCTTTAAATGCGCTGCCGAGATTGCTCAGTATTGGTTCCGAGATGGTTATGTTGAACATCTTGTAAATATATTCTACAGTAAACTATTTAAAAATGAAATAGAAAATAAGCTAGAAGCTAATACGATTGTATTAATTTTATAGGTCCTAGCGCATTAGACGCCAACGGTAAAAAATAACACGAAATCTCCAGCTAATTATCGTCTGCTACTTTTTCAAGTTATGATAAATTGATAACTTTATACTTAAGAAACAGTGTTTTATGCTAATATTTGTTTCGGCTTTTCAAATTTATAGTATAGAATAACAACATCAAAATTCACATGAATAAGTCGGCGTGACTTGGGGAGGCCCTAAATTTTTTGCTATGATTTGAATAGTGCATGAGGAGAGCCAATTACAGGAAACTGGCATTTTATCCAGTCCTAAAGGACTATGATAATGCATTTGCATTTTTTTTAAATTTATGGACCGCATCACCTATTTCAACTGAAATGAATGCTCGTTTGTACTTCTTAGTTATTAAAAAATAACAAGGTAGCTGTAAACATTGAGTGCATTCTTAATCGTCTTGGTACATTAAATGGTTACAATTTAAATTTATTAATATATTTATAATTGCTAACGTTATAATAATTAATTGAATTGAAGTACGATGTCATATTTTTTTTATATAATAACAAGCTATCCTTGCACATTAAGACGAGAACGCAACATTATACAAAAGACGAGTCAATCACTCTCGTTACAAATGAAGCGCCATTTGTAAAACCCAAGTCGGGATGCCTTACACGTTGAAATATGACGACTATTTCGTCTAAACGATGCAATCACAGGCGGCTTTGGAGATTTTAGCTTGACCTATAGCTGTTAAGCTGAATAAAATAGTTTTGTATAAAAATACAATGTGAAAATTTCATTGAGCTCAGTTTTCGCATAAAGTTGAGGTAAATTATTTGTAAAATGTAAGAGTACAGGTGAGGTAAACGTGAAACAAGACGGTGTGGGATAGGTCCTATATTGAAATAAATCCCCCGTGGAATGACTCTGTTCGAAATTAACCGGGGTGCCGTACGTGGCGTTAGGACGACGGAACGGGTGGTAAAACGGCTCTTAATTAAATCAAGTGACACGTCTCGTAGGTAACTTCAATCTCACGACCTCAATATAGTCCGTGAATCAAGAGAAGTAAACTGCTCTCTTCTGCGTCACTGAAATCGATAAAACGTAAGGTGACAGCTATAAAGAAAATGTTAAGATAAATTTATGCTGACTATCTAATCATTTATTTTTTAATTTAGTGTACTTTTGTTAAATAATCCTCCTTACACATTATTTCTTTCTTGTACACATTATAATACAAATTAGATAATACTTCAGGATAATTGTCTAAGACATTTATGACGTTTTTTATGTACACAGCTTAATGCGTGTAAATTTAAAAAATATTTTAAAAACTAAGTTCGTGAAACACAATCGATAAAGGTGTAAAGAGTACCATGCGTATGGTATGGTTGTGTTGAAAAGCACGAGTTGCATAGCGCGTATAGCTATGCAAAGATGTCGAGAAGTTCGCCTAATAAGCTTCCAGCCATGCGGGCACACGCCCCGCCGAGCGTAGCACGTTCAAATGACGGGCGTGTCACCGTTCATGTTTCTTTTTACCGAATTTCTGAACGCAATCCCGCCCGCCTTATTGTTTGGAATTGGAGGCCTTGCGATTTTTGGTGCATTACACATTCGATTGATACCTCAGTTCCTTACCTATCTAGGATGGTTTCTACATTTCCTGTCTATAGTGGCAATGGCTTACGTTTCCAGTTATCTCACCAAAACTTGTAAGATATATTCTCAAATATTATCAACTCAAAGCCAAGGGTGGTACGAGTGATTCGGTCTCTAAACGCTCCTCGTCGGTCCTCGGAGTCCTTAGTGACGGTAAAAGAGTGATGATTCACGAAGCGCTCGACGGTGAAGAAAAATATTGTAGCGAAACCTGCAAGGTTGAGAATTAATAAAAACGCGTTGTAGAGCTACGCCATGTTATTAGAATTGTATTTAGCTGTCTGTTGGCTTGCTCGACCCGGGAAGGACCACGCCTTCATAATACCATCGTAAAACGGGAGTGTAATGCCGCTGTATTTCATCTCGTTAGTGTCGAGATCGAGAGACCTTTATTACTGGTGACGAGGCATTCTATCTCAGTCCTCAAGGGTGACAACGCATATGCATTATGACTCCTTGTCAAGGATGAATGTAGATGTCATGGGCCACAAGAATCACTTTACGAAGACATGTGAAGCCCGCAGTGGTCACCGCGTAGTGGACCGCGTAGAGGGTAACCTCTCCAGAAAGGAAGGATGCCTATGCCCAGTTGCGATATTTATATATATACATTTATATATATATATATATATATATATATAAATATATATATATATATATATATATATATATATATATATTTTTATATATACATATATATATATATATATTTATATATACTGGGTATTAGAAGACCGCTTCCGAAAACGAAGACAAACGATAGTACTTATGACACATATGATGACGGGATCGAAAAAAAATCGTGTGAAATTATGTTCCATGCATTATAGGAAATTATTAAAACGGCTGTTGCAACATTAGAGTGTCTTTTGACATATTATCATTTCGTGTATTTAAATAAGTTTGTAATTAGACAGGAAATATTCGCATTTTTGTAATTCTAACATAACACACGCCCATACACATACATAAATACTCATGCTCACTCTTACTCACTTGGTCATTGAATGACTCCATCCCTCTCATACATTTATTCACGCGCGTACTCACGCACGCATGCGCACTTCAACACTAACTGACACACACTCGCTAATCCACAGACTCACTTCCTCACTCCCTCAATCGCACATCAATCACTCTTCCACTCACTCAATCATACACTAAAGCACTCATTGTCTCACTCAATCACACTAGTGTCCCCCACACAAATACATACACAACACATACAAACTCACACACACGTGCGGCGCAGGTACACAGTATTTTCTTATTCTGAGAGTAACAATTTTAAATTCTCTGGATGCTTGGCATCCCATTTTACTTTATAATATTCCAGTTCGCTGGGCAACAGCAGAGGATCGAAAATCGTGAATATAGAAAGAAGTCGTTTGTCTGATAAGAGAACGTAATAATACAATGGAAGACGTATAAATGCTATCGTTTCTAACTTCGTAATGTTTATTTTTAGCCCTACACACAGTTTCGTTGGCGATGTTTACGTACATAACCACTTGGATTCCCATGGCGCTTGCGGGCGCGGGAGGTTCTTCCCTGATCGAAATTATTATGAAGGGTCTATTGCCTCACGTCCCTACTTTCTGGTTTTTTCACCAGATATTCATGGCCCAGCATTATGGTATGTAATGGTATTTATAAGTGCGGTTTTTGGGTATGTTTCTGCAATTGTTTTTTAACACTGCATCCAAAACCTTTCTATTGCATTGCATTACTATTTATATAAATAATATGTTATTATGAATTTCTCATCATTTGCGACTGTTATAGTTGTTAGTTACAACTTTGGTTTGAGCATCCCTTGGCCAGATCTACGGCTGATCTTGCGCTGTTGCTTAATCTTATGTCCTACTGGTTAATTTCCGTCGTAATGATATCGTGAATTAACTGCAAAAAATATTAAATATAAGACAAACTGTATGCTCGTTCGTCACCGCTTATATCTTATAAAAAGCAATAATCATCGGGTTATATACAAATTACAAGTATATATAATAATTGTATAAAGTAATTTGTATAAGGGGTACATAGCTTATACAAATTACTTCATTTAATAGTGGTTTAAATATAAGTAATCTATCAATCATCGATCTAAATATATCTGAATATAAGTAACGAGCTAATCCTAAATTTCAATAAATTGGTTTGTGATAGATCTGTACATTAGTGAATATGATCCGTCCTTCGAGTTATGATCTTGATTTCGTACAAAAATCCCATACAAAAATTAAGGTACTTTTCCCTTAGCCGGGGTTTAAATCGTCAAATAATGTAGAATTCTGCCAAATTTCTTACAGCCATAAGGGGAGTGTTAGCTTGAGGCCATGTGCTGCAGGAATAGCCCTGAATTCATTCATAAAAAAGTACGTCGCCCTCTTTATCTTTCATGAATATGAATAATTTTTCTAAAAAAAAAGATGAAAATTTGGGATTTAACCAGAACTGAAGAAGGTGTAGTGTCTTTTTTTAAAGAGAAACATATATTGGCAAAGAATGCAACATGCGATCAGAATCATAAAACTGTCTTTGTGTCACGAAGTACGTTTTGATAGATTAGGTTAGGTACGTTCTTTTTTAAGGGGGCTGCGGTTACCTTCCTTACGGTTATTCCGCGATCCCTGGATTCCAGATACCTTGCATCTATAAATTATTTAAGTAAATTTAAAAATAAATATTTAGTATCAACAGATCTTCATGATGACTATGGTGTCATAAAATAACAATCAGAAGCTACGTGGGTGGCACTGAAAGTTTTTTGAAACCAGCAAGTTAGAAACATTGGCAATGAAAACTTCTTCTAAATTTCGATTATAGAACTCTTTGGTTACCTAATGTGATATATTGTATTAATTTGTCATTTGTTTATGTGAATTGGCGGCAATTCCAACAGTCTTGTTACACCTTTAAATTAATTTAACGCTAGTAAATTTTCAGTCCATGATTTCTTACGACGCTCGTTGTCGTCTAAATCCACAACAACGCTAAGATAGACTTCGATTGGCATTAATTATAAAGCCCCACCTTACGCCACTGTTTACATTGGTTTAATGAGTTTAAGCATGGGCGTAGCAATCTCAGTGATGATCTGCGTGAGGGACGTCCTTCAACAGCGACATCTGAAGATAACATCAGTGCTGTTTGACGCATGATAGAGGAAGATAAGAAAGTAACCAGCAGATGCGGGCAAGCTTAGCATGAGTATGGGTCAAGTACAAAAAATATTACACGAACATTAAGCTTCATGGAGCTTTGCACCAGATAGATTCCCCATACTTCGACGGTACCGCCTTCGCATGGACTGGTGTCGCGAAATGTTAGAAAAGTTCAACGGAGGTGACTTGGATGCTGTACTTGACATCATTATATGTGTTGATTGCTGCATATATTGCTACGAACCCGAAACCAAAAGACAATCTACTCAGTGGGTGTTTCCTTTTGAGGATTGGCCAACTAAGATAAAGAAAGAAGTCAAGGAAAATGATCATTGCCTCGTTCTTTGGTTGGAAAGGTCGTGACAGTTGTGCTGAAAGGTGAAAGGACAAATACTGCAGACTGGTATGTTAATTGTTGTTTGCCTGTTGTCTTGGAAAATGTTCAACAGCAGCGCCCTCGAATGAGGACCCTCCTTTACCACGACAACGCTTCAATGCACTTCGCAAAACGAACAATTGAATATTTAACTATGGCAGGTGTCGAGATAATGAGTCTTCCGCCATATAGTCCTGACCTGGTGCCATTCGACTTTCAATTATTCCCAAGAACCAAAGATTAACTTCAAGGTATTCGCTTTACGAGCCCTGAAGATACGGTGCGTTCGTACCATAGAAGAGACCCCTTACAAAGAATGGGCACACTGTTTTTTCTCAATGCTTCCATCGAATGCGACGACAAATAGAGAACACCAGAGACTTCGAGAAACAATAAAAGTATGGGCAATTTTCTACATTTGGCCCTTCAGTGTGAACCAGATATAAGGTTTTTTATTTTTTAATTATATATTTAAAACAAATTTATGAAGCCATTAATTAACGTCTTAGAAATTATTATATCGAATAATGTTTCCAATAATAGTTTACTGCTAGCAAGAAGGTCAAAACTTTTAGGGTTCCGAACATTCCGTATTTGTTTCGAATTTAGTGTTTCATTTGTTTTCGCGCTAGTTGTTTTTTCTTTGAATTCAGTGCCTCAGAAATAGCTCAAAGGATTAATGGTGTATATGGGAGAAGCTACTGTAAAATAAAGCACAGAATGATTTTAGTTCCGAAGTTTTCGATCTGGAGATTTTGACCTCCAAAACAAACCCCGTGGACGACCGGAGACCCAAGTTGGCAATGAAGAATTAAAGTGTCACATGAAGGTTCATCTGTGGTGTTCAGAAATTTCATTAGTTATAGCCCGTTCGGACTTTTTAATAACTGGTGCCGAGTGAGCGCGGCCTCAGCCTGCAGCCTTGACTAACATTCAAAGTACACATGCTTGGCGACCTGGCCACTACGTCAAATGCCTCGTTGCCTGTAATAGAGTCTATTGAGGCTATATTGCGCTGGTGCTCTGCGGGGACCTAGTCTTTTCCCGATTGAGACATGTTTCATCATGGCCGGCGCTATTTAATTAAATTTATTTTTTTATCAAAGATAGGTTTGTGTTTGTAAGTACAATATCACATATTCTACGTCGGTGCTTATTCCTTATTATTAGGATAATACACTAAACAATACATAACCTATGTAACATTCAGTAAGTAACAGTCTCGTGGTCGGTCCAGACACCGTGGTCGGCGCGCACACTTGCACGCGGAGATGTTTAGCTGCTACAAAGAGTATGATATCCCAGCTGTGTTTTTACCTCATATTTTCATAAATATTCGAATTTCTTCGAAGTCGTCTAAATTGCGCAAATACAGGTACACTGTACAGTGTGCAGCGCCTCGACAGATGTTGTTTTCTAACAGCATCACAAATATATTTGAGTTAGTTTTCAAAGAAACTCAAGACAACCGCTTTTTTCATCTGCATTATAGTACCATGATAAGACTATTTGTTCTATTGTATATATGAGTTGTCTTTGCAGGTCGATATATATAAAATATGCTTGAGACGTCACTAATAAACTCCAAGCTACAATAAACATATAGTATAATAATAACAGGGTGTGGAAGTTGACTCGTGCTGCTTCCTTCTGTCTGCGGGATATGCTTGGTCTGTACATCTTTAAGAACCCCGCACTCACACCAGGGTCGACGGAGGCACACCTAATGAAAGCAATCGACGATGAGGTCTAGCGTAGTGGATCAGGGAACTCTAAGTGTCCAGGCCTTACTCTTAAAAAAAAAAAAGAAGGAGTTGATAAGCGACGGCCAGCTGACGGTGTGTGTGTGTTGTTGCAGATGCGTCCCTGTGTGGCTGCGCTGTGGCTGTCGCTCCTGATTGCCATGGCGACGCAGGCCCTGGCCACCGCCGCCGCGGACGCCGTGCCGCAGGAGTCTCCGCTCGCGCAGGCAAGTAGTGAGTGTGTGCTGGGCGGCCGTCCGACGTCCGGGTAGACAGGGCACGGTGCTGGCATCAAGTGAACTAACACAGGATTTTTTTTTTGTAAGAATGCCAGCAGTGCAACGTCGCTAACACTGCCGCGAACCATCACAACACGGCTCATATGCATTTGTGCTAGGCCATGGCGCCCATAGCGGAATGTCGGATTTGAATGTAAAAACTTGGTGTGCAGACCATCATCCAGACATCGCCGAGCTGGTTCCTTTACTTTCTTAACAAATTCATCACCACCAGCAGTCTGACCTAGTACAAACTATATAGTTCTTCCGCAACGTCTCTTAAGCCACGGTTTACTTCGTAAAGCCATTTTTATGGTAACTGATGGAGTAGATGGCAGATTGTCTGCGCTATCAGATAGTGCGGGGGGGGGGGGGTGGGGTCTATTTGTACAGCAGAACAGCGAAGCATCGGATAACACTCATGCGTTAATGTTTACCTTTAATATAATCTTGGAAATTCATTTTTCCAAAATAATAAATGGCGATACCCTTGTGGAACTTGAACAGAATTATATTGGAACTTAATCTGAAATTCATTTTCTCACAAAAACAAAAAGAGCAAATCGATTTGGGCAATATGTCGCGAGCAATATGTCGCGAGCAATAAGCGCGGGCCTCGGCGGGATGTTTGTCGCTGAGCCGCCGGCCGGGGCGCACCCCTCGCTGATACAGAGAGACGTTTGTAGTAAAATGTCGGCGACCGTTCGGAGATCTCACAATCTATCTCAATATAGATATACACAGCATTCGTACACATTCATAGAGAGATTGTCTAACAGATGTCATTTCTTGCGACATGGTTGAGATTATATCTAATACAATTTTTTTTAATAGATTGTTTAGAGGTCGGTATCGGTGACGGTTCGATCTTGTTGCTAAGTGACCAAGTTGGTATGGATAACTTCAAGCAATAATAACGTGATCATCAAACACGGAACATGTAAAACTAAATAACGAACAAACAAATCCATTACATTACAAATGTGCTCGTAGATTGCGTACAAGCTGTTTCTAGCTCCTCTATGTTGCTCCGTTATCTGGGGACGGAGCGAGCCTCCTTTGTCTGATGGCCGCGAGTTGCTTTCATGACGATACATTTTCTCTCGCTCCGCGTCTCAATTCTGAAAATAATTCTCTGTTTAAATATAACTTACTCAATTTGTTACAAACGAGCCCACAGCTCACCTGCTGACGTCAGACGGCTGAGGTTTCATGAAGATGTGAGATACGTGTGTCGGATGTGTGGATACGTTCTAGTATTATGAGTTATAAACATTGTTATTTAAACAATGATTTATCGTTTAAGTTAATTATGTGTCATTTTTATAGTACAGGGACAGTCGAGCGGCTCACTGATGGCCAGTGGTCGCCGTCCACCAACGTCCGCAACGTCACAACGGACGGCTGAGACTCCTCGAGTCGTATCGACGCCTGTGTCCATGTGTCTGTCTATATATCTTTCTAATATTCGTGATCATCTTATCGTCCAATTTATACATAACTAAAACGTATTTAACTGCTTGTCTATATAAAGATAAAACTTATTTGAATTTTTCCAGACGAAACACAACTACCTATACATACCATTAGCACGCTCAGTAGTTCGGCAGATTGCAAAATGTTGAAAATCCCCTGTGGTTCGCAAATAAAAGCATAATTTCAAAGTTTTATTACAACTGTCGTTCAAACACTCTCCACTTTAGATAAGGGTTCACTGGATGTCTTCCAATTTGACCTCAGCCTCCTTAGACGATAGGATAAACCCGCCCCGATAGTTGCAAACGTGGTCCACGAGCGCGCACACGGTTCGGTGTCGTAGCGCCGCTCTACGCGATCTGAACCATACTGTAGCACGTTCTCCTGCGGCCGATTGCAATCGTTGTAGTGTCAGCTTATTTTAAATTAAAATAGCTTAGATTAGCTCGTAATTTTGAACTATCAGGGTTTTCGAAAAGGTTTTGATTTCTGGTAACAAAAGTTTTCAACACCATGTTCGTTTGTGACAATTTTTTTTTCACCGTTCTCATTCTTTTCACCATTTTGTGTCGTTCAGAAACTTTAGGAACCTTTGGAGTAATCTAGACGCTTTCACTGTACAGAGCGGTGACTATCCAGGATATTATATAAAATTAGTTCGTGCAGAGCTGATAGTAGCGTACATGGTGTTCGGTATCTGTTACTGCAATTGCCATTCCGTCTGCCAAGGGTATTGCTGTTTTTAACTGCAACATTAAGGGATTACACCCTCACAGAATCCCATAGAGTGGGGCCAGCACGCGGCTGTGTTCTGGTGGGTAAGGATCCGTCGAACTATAATTGGTTTACGAGATGTTCCATCTCAGACCTCAGGGCTGACGCACGTGCATTTTGAAACTTTGTTCGGGATCAATGTAGATGTATGGGATGCAGTCGTCACCTACCGTCTGGTGAACTGTTCCTCACCGCAAATATTAAAAAAAAATCTTATTAAAAACAACGTCAACAATAATAAAAGATTTTCACCGTATCTCATACCTCAACTCTACGTCATCATATATCTAAAACCTTTAGGATCAGCTAAGAAGCTTTGTAACTTTCACCAAATTTAAAACGAAGGTGATAAGTTGTGTCTAACGTGTGTTAGATTAACAAGTTTATTTTAATTAATAACTATTCTACTGGACTGTAAACCATTTTACAATGTGGTATGTAAAATAGTATATATTCTAGTCAAATATCCCTCAATTTTTAGACCTTTAATTGGTGCGTGTGGCCAGTGATGATAGATATGGAACTGGTCAAACTAGTCGTGGAAGGCTCACAGGAAACAATGTGAAATAGCAACATAGCATATTTAGTATAGTGAATGCGGAGATCCGGGAACCCATTTGCAAATAACGAGACAGTCCATCTCACTCCTCAGGAGTAACCATGTGCATCTCGAAATGTTGTAGATAATCGATGCAGATGTCTCATCACTTGCTGTCATATGAACTGTGTGTTAGTTGGTCAACCCCAATAATATATAAAATAAATCGAAAACATTTCCAGTCTATTTGTACTAACTTACTTTTACATACGATGCTTGAAGTCATTAAAAAGCTTAATTGTAAGGCAATGAAAAAAGACGAAAATAAATGTCCGGGATTGGGCCGCACCTGTTAAAGACGAATGGGAAAAGGTAAGCACGGGTTTTTTACAATTAAATTGAAAACTTTGTTTACCACTGTACCAGTTCACACACTAAAAGATACATGTGTTCCGTCGATCAAAGTATAGAGCCGTTGAAGTAATAAAGATTATCAAATTATATAATATGTACTCATTTTAATTACAATAATGATGTTAATTTCTAGTGACATATTAAATGACGTAGTTATTATGAATGTAATGTTATAAATTGTATATTATTGCATTTCGTTCATAACAGTTTTTTTTTAAAAAAAAAGAGGGCCTTAAGGAGATTACGACTCACCTGATAGTAAAACATTATTTAATAATCTTAGATCTTCGTTTAGTAACAAGATCTGTATTCCGGCTAAATTTACCGGTTTTCTTGCAAATTCATTTGCTGTCCGAGTTACACTACTCTGAAATTCCTTTCCCGATGACATTAGGAAGGTCAGTAATAAAAACAGTTTTAATAGTTTGGTTCGTGACTACTTCCTTAAGTTACCTGAAGTCAGATAAGTTTATCATCCACATATGGAATTTATTGGTAGCTACCGCCATTTAATATCTATATACGTATGTATTAGTCTTTACTTGAATTAGTTATTTTTAGTTTTTCACCTATCATAAACGTATTTCACCACAACTTGGGTTCACTGGTAGAGAATGGCATCGAGACCGCCCTTTGTAAACATTTAACTTTGTAAAGGTAAATGTAATAAAGAGATAAATAAATAAACAATTATAATTAACTGCATAACATTGAAGAACAAATATTAATTGAACAATGAATACGTACCCAGTTTCAAAGTTTTTCTTTATTTCAAATGCTGTTAATTTCTTGGTAAAGTTTCAGTTTCTACTTTCAAATACGTGAAATCAGTTAATACGTAAAAGTTATTCCTAAAGCTGCACGCTAAACACGTTACTGTTGTTGGCAGATATAAAAAAAGATTAACAAAGTTCGTTATTCTCTGCGCTTTAGTGTAAAATTGCGAGAAATTCTGATAATTTGTACACAAAATACTTGTTGTTTACAATTACATTTTAAAAAAAATATTCTTGAGAAAAAAATAGTCTAGATTTGTATCGATTGTGTCCTTCATAAATAACGCCTCGGAGTCTAATTCAATCACGGCGATATCTTCTATATGATAAAAAAAAAATACAAAAAATCAATAGGCATACTATTGATTTTTTGTATTTTTTTAAGGTTGACAAACAAGCAAACAATTCAAGTGACTGTAAGTGAATCCTGCGGCCCATGATATACCACTCGCCGTAGCGGCGGAGCAGGCGCCGGGTAGAGGGCAGCTTGTGTCCGCAGCGATTAACGTAACGAGAGCTTTCTCTCAGTTCCTTGGAGCTGCCATACAGGTACATTACATAATGCAAACTTGCAATAATCTGTGCTCAATACGAATATAATATTTCACAGCAGAACAAGAATGGATTGCGGTCAATTCACTTATCTGACTGTATAAATATTAAATTTTAAAGAAAAAAAGTAAAGTGAATAGTATATATTAATCCCGTTGCTGGGCACGGGCCACCTCTCTGGAGAGGATGACCCCGAAGTGGTCCGCCACGTAGCTCTACTGCTCCTCTGTTAATGAGAAATGTTTGATATAATTTCAAACATCTCCACTATTAGTACACCATTGTTAATTTTCATTATGCACATTAATTACCAGCAACTTTTATTAATGTACATTTAAACTAATATCTTAATATCAAAAAATAATATTTTAATATTTATTAATTCAATATTTTAACAAAACTCATGTTTAGGAAGTAGGTGTTGAAGGAATCTTTGGGACGATCATATTAAGACGTTTACAATTGGAAAGGAGCACACAAGGAGAACACGGGCTACGGCGTGGTATCGGGTGGGGTGGGGGGGAGGCACGTGTACTGTACACGCGACTTGGTTGCCGACGATGTTTATGTTCACGTGGTATAGGTACTTTTTGTAGACACGGCTACGTAACAAGTTGTTATGATAAAGGGAATTTGCTTGCTATATATAACACGTAATTAGATTTTATATTTTTCAATATTACTAGGACATCGGGTTTTTTAATGACGGGGATAAAATATTTTATATTTATAAATGTGCTTGTTTTCATTGTCTGTCGATAATCGTTAGACTAAAATGTCAAGGACCCTAACATTTTTGGTAACTATGCCTAGAACAGCATCTTGAACGAATAAAATTTTAAATAATTTTAGCTAATAAATCAGAGCAATACTATATTGGGTTGGCTTTTTTATACAAAGCCGGTATTTTTGGTATTAGATTGAAATATACCGTGAGTAGCGGCATTAATTTTACTTTCATAATATATTAAATAGTTTTGTTTTGTATTTAATTATATGGATACAATCACCCAATTATACAGTTACTGTTTTAAATTCGTATGCTAGACAGTTATCTAAAGCCTTTTGGAAGCCGAACAACATCAAATGGGCTCCTTTACCAGATGGCTTTTTGTGAAGGGGAGGCGTTGCTTCGGTCTGCCCATGAAATGAAACTAAGAACCATATGATTAACAATTGATTCCAATCCTCTATGATTTTGGACTAACTTAAGAACGATATCTCTATTTTGTTGTCCGATTTGTTGCATTTGAAGCCTATGTAGACTTCGATTGGCGATAGAACATTATTGAACCTTTAATTAAAGAAGAAATTCCACCAGAAAAAGCCCTGCTTCTTTTATCGCATCGACGTCAAAAAATTGATAATTGGGTTCCTTTTTTTTTTTCGGTCGCCATAAAGAACAAAATACTCCTGTAACTTGAAAACTAGCTCAATATGAGCTGCTTATTTTTGCCCCTAGTTTTGCCTTGGTCAACAAATAGAATATATCACATCACATTAAAGTCGTGAAGAATACACAAAGTTCAAATTAAACCTATACGTACGTTACGTACGTACGTAAGTTCAATCCAAAAAAGAAAAACTGAGTCAATTTTTCATGCCTTCCTCTGCCAGTGATTCATAGTTCGTTCAAATAAACTTTTATTTTTTTCTATCAATTCTATTTCAAATAGTATGCTGAGTTTATTATATTCTGATTGGAATCTTGTACAGAACTTACACGCATATCAAACTAAAAGATGGTACTGGACCAACTAGTTGATCGAGAAGAAAACTATAGATAAAACTGAATTTCGTGCCGTGATTCAGTTCCCAATTTACAAGTATAGCATAGTCTTTAGAATTAAATCAGCCAGTTGAAGACAATCGGCTCTCACTCAAGTCGGCAAATGGAGGCCACTTCCTCAGTCGTTGTTGAAAACTTTTTCTCTAAGATGCTTGTTTGGGGAAACAACATATTGCAGAAATGGTTGGAGTATCATCTACGGCCCTTTTGATACATCTTGGCATAACTAAGGTGTAAGATGGGTGCTAAAAGTACACATCGCTTCAGGAGCAACAGCGAGTGGAATTTTTCCGTGTATTTT
The DNA here is from genome assembly GCA_029286865.1 of Teinopalpus imperialis. Taxonomy (NCBI): domain Eukaryota; kingdom Metazoa; phylum Arthropoda; class Insecta; order Lepidoptera; family Papilionidae; genus Teinopalpus; species Teinopalpus imperialis. Next base: position 220,581 of record JAGSMU010000089.1, on the reverse strand, counting down.
TGAACTTGTGTAGCGAGTACAAGGATGATGTTATAAACTGTATTGTTACTGGAGATAAACTTTGGGTTCAGGACTATGACTACCTCCATCAAAGCAGGAGAGCAAGGACAGTGGCACAAAAGAGGCACAGCCCAGAAATTAAGGTGGCGCAATTGGCATATATTTAATTTATATTTAATTGGCAGGTATTTTGTTGAATATAAAGATATTGCTGTTACTGTCAACAATCTACGCTGCTGAAAAATATAAAAGAGTGGCTTCTTCGGGAAAAAAGAGGGGAAAGTGATCTTGAGATGTTGTGTTGATATGTGAGAGGTCCTTTTGTAAGCAAAACGCATTCGTTCACAAGAGTCATGTTGCCTTACTCAAGTGCAGCATTGAAATGATTTTTTTGTGGTTTATAGTTGTCCTTATAATTAAGATTTGGCACTTTCCGAATAAATATTTGTTTCCAAAAATATTAAAAAGAGCTTCGAAAAAAATGAGAAAAGATTATGTTAAAGAAGTAATGTTTTAAACTTGTTTTCTGTCTATTTCTGATTTAGATTTAAGTTTATTTTATAAATGATCTGAAAGTGCAATTAGGGTTAACAGACAGATAAAATAAAAAAAATATAAGTCGCAAATCAAAGGCACACGCTAGTCTTCCGTCTACGGGTACTAAGATTGGAATAGAATGTTCAGAAGCAGTGCCAAGTACACAGGAAGTTCATACAAAGAGTTCAAAAGATTTATTCCTTAGATAATAGTCGTAATCATCTATTGATAAATAGTATGCTTATTGTTTTTTTCTTTTTTGAGTTTCGCTGTTGGTCCAAAGACCTTTAACAGCTTCATCTAATTAGGCTCGCGAGCGGGAGGCCCGCTGAGTAGGGAATACTTATTGAACACCCAATTACTTGTTATGCGACGCATTTCATTTTGGTCCTCAGGTGTGAACGCGCTTATCTCCATACATTGATTCACAAGTAGTTAAACTGCGCATTTTAGTAAAGTCTAAAAATAAAAAGACAGGCAAACTTAGATCAATAATCTATAAGTTATATATCCATCATGAAATATCGTTTTTGCGAACTTGATTAAGGTAATGAATCTTTTTAGTCATTTTATGACTCATTGTTACACCAACTGCGCAATTCTCCCTTGCCTTCCACGTATATTTGCCCATTGACGCAGTCGGAGGTATTACTTTCCAATTAGCCTGGCGTCTAATGCTTGACGCAAGCGTTCTTTCTTTTTTTTTTTTCATACAATTCGTAAAGTTACTCGTTACATAAACGCTACTCGCTAGCTACTTTTGTTGATACAAAAAGTATATAAGTATACTATTTTTACAAAAATTTTAAACTGCAGGATAATTTTATGGTATAAATACCAGTTTCATATAATAATAAAATTACTAACTGGGTAGATTCTACTAAATGTGAAGGACTAAGCTTCCATCTGAGATAAGTGTGGTGGTGATAATCAGAAATTGCCAAGACCCACGTCAAAATGTGACCCATATTGTGGCGTATAGTTAACTTAATTTAACCATAAAAATCATTACTTTCCTTTTAGCGTCCACCAAGAATTCGATCCCAGTTGCTTTTAATATAAGGTTTAAGGTGTAAGGGGTTCTCTTCTATGGCAATTTCGAACGCACTCACCGCATTTCAGGGCTCGTAAAGCGAAAACCCAGAAGTTTATCTTTGGTTCTTGGGAATAAATGAAAGTAGCAGGGCACCAAGTGAGAACTATATGGTGGATGACTCAATATCTCGACACCTGCCATAATTAAATATTAATTTGTTCATTTTGCGGAGTACGCTGAAGCGTTGTCGTGGTGAACGGGGATCCTGCTTTGAAGACACTGCTGTCGAACATTTTCCAAGACAAGAAGCAAACAACAATTAACATACTAGTCAGCAGTAAGTGTCTTTCCATCTTCCAGCACAACTGTCACGAAATAAACATTCCGATCAAACATTTTCCCTGACTTCCTCCTTTCTTTACCTTAGGATGATCAAAAGGAAACACCCACTGAGCAGATTGTCTTTTGGTTTCGGGCTCGTAGCAATATATCCTTTTTTAGCTTTCATCACCTGTGACGATGTCAAATACAGCATTCGAGTCACCTCCGTTGAACTTTTCTAACATCTCGTGACATCAGTCCATGCGAAGGCGTTTCTGGTCTTCGGTCAAAGTATGGGGAATCCATTTGGTGCAAAGCTTCCTGACGCCTAAATGTTCATTAAATATTTTTTGTACTTGAATCATACGAATGCCTAAGCTTGCCCGCGTCTGCAAGTAGGTCAATCTCGTATCTTCCTCTATCATGCTCCGCACAGCACTGATGTTATCTTTAGATGTCGCTGTTGAAGGTCGTCCCTCACGCAGATCATCACTGAGATTGTAGCAATTCCAGCCCACGCTTAAACTCATTAAACCAATTGTTAACAGTGGCGCGAGATGGGACTTCATAATTAAATGCCAATCGAAGTTTATCATAGCTTTATTGATTCCATGTCCACAACGAAAGTCGTAATAAACAATGGACCAAAAATTTTCTCGCGTTATATTAAGGTGTAAAAATACTTTTAAAATTCCCGCCAATTCACAAATGACAAATTGAATTTAATATATCACATTAGGTAACCAAAGAGTTCTATAGTCGAAGTTTAAACAAAGTTTTAATTTCCAATTTTTCTAACTGGCCGGTTCTAAAAACTTTCAGCGCCACCTACCGGTAGGTATATACCATATTATGATTATTCACATTGTTCATGCATAGCTAAAAGAAAACACGTTCCTGAAAGTGTTTGTCAATTCATATGAAATCGAACAACTGACAATATTTTTTTTTTTCAATTTCTCAATCTGGGGATGACAATAGAATTATGCTACTGTTTACATTATATAAAAAGGAGTCGTGTATCTTTACTTAAATTTATATAGTATGGATAATGGTCGTCCTACGTCGAACGAACTCATGTGTGGGATTGCGCTAGAATTTCACTGGTACCAAATACTTTTTGTTTTTCATATTACTGTGAACAAAATAACTAAATAACATTTTTGTTTTATTCAGACTTTCCATTTTATTCCAATCAGCTGTGACTCAGGAACTACTGAGACATTATTTAACTTTTTGCTGTATATTTGTTAAAAAGCAAATCAAACATTAGGTGCAGCCGAGCACACATGCCTTATGGACGGGTTGGGTTAAGTCAGTTTCTTCTCTTATATATTTATATATATATGTACAAATTAGTGGTATAATATTTGTCTCTTTTTTAATAAAATAAAGATAACTGTTAAAAACGGGGGCAACCGTCCAAGAGCAGAGCGTAAATAATATGGGATTAAACTATTGCTAAATCATTGTTACACAACAACAACAAACGAGTAATCATACAAATCTATCCCAACATGAAACGTGATGTATATTGTGGGTAGCACTATTCACTCGCTCGTGTATCGATGACCTTTTAAATGCCAGGGAGGTATAAAGGTAGGAGGATATTGTCGGTCAAGCGTGGTGGTCACGCTGCCACTGATTTTGACGTGTCTTATGGCTATAGGAATGAAATATATAATACTTTTATAACTATAATGAAAGTAACAAATTCCATTTTACGTGAACCATTTATTCATAATAAACAGGTTTTATTTGGTATAGTAACAATAAAGATATTTAATACATATTTGTAATGTGCAATTGTGCGCGTCGCCTATAGTTTCTTTTTCCTGCTCATAATCATTTGTTGTGATTAACAAACTCTACTGTTTCATTAATTGTTTTATCGGGTGATTGAAATGAATCTCTAGAGAGAAGGCGTATGTTTGACATTTTCGTTTCTGTTTATCACGTAACACGTTTTTTTTTTATAAGTGAGACAGATCTAAATTAGAAAAAAATTATATCTGTCTAACTTTTATCTATTTTATTTTTATTTATGTATTAACTTTTGGTACAACTAACATATGCACAAAGGCGGCTTAATGCCTAAGGCATTATCTAACAGCCAACCTTGGGAGGGTTCACAGAAATCAAGGTAGGGACAAATGAATAATAATAAAAAAAAGAAACATACAGTACATCTAAATACTTATACAATTATATATATATATATATATATATATTCTGTCTAAATGTTTGATAAATCTTAACGAGATTTATCAAAAATAAAGAAATTAATTTTAATTTGGGTCTGAGCGTAATTTGTTTAGCTTAGCCGTACACGTGACTATTCATGTAACGTTGATCGATACAGAACACTTTCGTTCCGTTTTAATCATGGCGACTTTATAAGGCTGCCCATTTCTACACTTTGGAGTTTTTTTCTTTTACCTGTTGCTATGATTTAAAATATTGTTATACAGTTTTTTCCTTTACCCGTTGCTATGATTTAAAATACTGTTATACGTTATTTCGGATTTTAAATAACAGAACAAAGTTGCGAGTATACATTTTAATAACCGTAACAATATAAAGTATCCAATCACTATCCATTATTTACAGATGAAGTCGTCTTATCATGGGCATACTTATCATAGTGTTACTCGCTCAAAATCTACATATAAAAGAAAATTATGTAATTAAAAAAAATTGTATAAAATACCCGATACAAGGGATTCACTCTCCCACATTTAAAAAAAGGCACATGCCCCACATTCACACCGCTGTCGTGTACAGTGAGGTGAAGTTGGAAACGGATCGTAGGCCAATGCAAAACTGTAAACTAGTATAAGTTTTCAACGCACTTAAAAATGGTCAACTTATACCGTACTTAAAGTCTTATAACCTCTCATGTTCACGTGTTGATTGAAGTGCTGACAAGAATGTGAGAACCTTTGTAAAGTTTCACATTCAACATTCCTCTTTTTTTCGTGGAGAAATCCTCATCCATACCCCTCTGACACGGGGCCATCGAAAAGGTTATGCCGGACTCCTATCAGCTAAAACCCCACAGTGTTCTTCTCGACACCCTTGGTCGTAACTATGGTAGTACGCTTTCGCATACTACCGTAGACTCGACGGCAAAGTGGCATTCCTACCCTAACTTTGTTAAGGTGAGTGGTAAGCTACCAGTTGATCGCGCTTGCGTCTACTTATATTTATCCGAAACTTGTAACTAGTCTGACCATAAATACTGTTACATAAATACTTTTCTTTTTTTCAACTTTTTAATTATCTGGAATTTGGAACACGTATATTATTTTAAAAACTTCTTTCAATTTTGTGCCATTTCACATATTTTATCGTGTTCATTATCATCAAATCACAATATGGAATGGGGTGTTAAAGAAAATAGGATTGCAGTGATCGCCTTGCACAAAGTGGGTGGAGCCGTCGGTCATATTCCAGACACTTCAAAAGCCTGGTATCAGCCGTATGTTCGTATATCGTTCCCGCTAGGACTCTGTCGCGTATTATGAAACAACCTGAAGCTCGGTGCTTATCGTCGATATACAGGATATAATCAATCTTTACAATTAAAAAGAGTGTATCGATCAAAACGCCTTCTGTCGCGATACGCAGGTGAAAGGCACAGAAATATCCTCTTTACCCATGAAAACATTTTCACGATTGAAGAACACGACAATAAGCAGAATGTTAAAGTGTACGCTCACAGTTCTAAAGAAGCTGCTCAAGTGGTCGGAAAGGTACAACGTGGTCATCATCCTGCGTCAGTGATGGTTTGGTGGGGCGTGTCTTATCAAGACGTCTCAAAACTATACAGCATACAGCATACTATATAACATACAGTCTTGAATCATGTTGTGAAACCTCTCAGCAATACACTTTTTAAAAATGTGTATATATATATATATATATATATATATATATATATATATATATACAGTGGTGGTCAAATAATTAGAAGCATTTTCAAGATTCTTCACCGCAATCGTTTTTTATTTCAAATTAAACAATAAATAGGACAACAATATGTTCAACGATTTATCATTTATTAGAAAAATAATATAAATCCCATTACACAAGTGCAGTTTCAAAATTACATTACGGACAAACATTTCAATCGGTTTAAAGGTATGAACAATAATGGTCAACTAATTAGAAACAACAACAAAAAAGTATAAAAACATTTATTTTTTAAGTATTAGTAATTAGTATTGTTATTTACGAAATAGCTACTATCCACAGCCCAACATTAGTTATAATTAATATTTAGTAGCGTATCCCTTATTTTCAAAAACAGCACTGCAACGACGTGGCATTGATTCAATCAATTTTCTAGGGGGATTGAATTCCATGCTTCAACAAATGCTTCATATAGTTCGTTTTGACTGGTGTTACGTCTGTTTGAGACTCTTTTTAACAATATACCAGAGATTTTCTATCGGATTTAAATCCGGACTATTTGCTGGCCAGTCTAAAACGGATATACGCTGTTCGCTAAAGAAACATTTGACGCTATTGGCCGTGTGTTTAGGGTCATTGTCATGCTGAAAGATCCAGGTTACAGGCAAATGATCGTCCGAGTAGGAAATCATTGTGTGCTCTAAGATATTTTTCTATTGCCATTGATTGCCTTCAATCTTCCGAACGGGGCCAACTCAACGTCCGGAAAAACACCCCTAAACTTTAATGTTACCGCCACCGTGCTTGACTATACTCCTTATGTATTTATAATTAAAAGCATTGTTTTCAGAACGTCTAACATAGCGCTTTCCATCGGAATTTACCATATTTCCATTCTCGTACCGTCCAATTAACATATTTTTTAGCGAATAATAATCGCTTCTCTCGCTGTTGCTTGGTAAGAAGCGGTGCCTTTCGAGAGATTCTTCCAAACAATTTAGCTTCCACTAATCTTCGGCGTATCAGTCTTGACGAGATGTTTCTCCGGTCATCAGGCGAAAAAACTTCATTTTTAATCTGGTTGGAGCCTTTACTCGGGTTTTTTTTAGTAACACGAACGATTAGGTTTTTTTTGGCCGAGCCTTTCTAAGAACATTTTCAACAGTTCCATGTGTTTTATAATGATCAATTGCATTAAAAACTTTCTTAACACAACAATTTAAATGCTAAGCTATTCTTCTGTACGCCCACTTATGTAAATCGATATGTAAATTAACAATTATTTGCCTAGTTGACGCGTCACAACTTTTTTTTTTGCCCACTTTGATCAAAATAAAATTCAGATTAAATTTTGAATTGCCTCCAAAATAATAGGAAAAGCCAATATAGAAATGTTATTCTCCAATTCCAAAAAAAGAATGAGCTATGGCTGCTTTTTTAAAATGTTTCTAATTAGGCGTCCAAGCGGACAGTAACAAAAAATAAACTCCTACATGTGTAAGACTCATTTTGTAATTAACAGTAAGATTTATTTTATATTTTATGCATTTAATGAGTTTTTTATTTGAGTATATAGTAGAATATAGCCTATATTATTGCATGATTATTAATTATTGAATGTGTATATTTTTTACGAACATTTGTACGTTGAAGTTATACTTTCTTTATTCATAAGAAGTGTTTCTAATTATATGACCACCACTGTATAGATATAATTTAAAACTTTGTTATTTTATAAACTTGTAACAAATAATACATAGTAATTAGTGAGATATTGTTTTGTGGGTACGAATAAGAAACTGTGAAGTGAACTTAATTGTCTTTTGACCAAAATTTGGGAAACTAGATATTTCTTTAATTGAATGTAATGCCAATACGTTATATTTCACGAAATATTCCTGTTGTATTTTGTATGATAAATGATTGAAACAATCACACGTGTCGAGGTTTTTAATCCTTACACTCATGGGTGACAACGTATCTCTATCGCTATTTGGGTGCCAATATTTAAGCTAGACATCAACATCTACCATAATAGGCTTATACAAAGCTCTTAGGAATTATCAATTGCACTCTACTAAAAATTTTAAATGTTTGGATAAAATTAAATTAACAACAAATAATTTAGATTAACTTTCTTCACAGAACTATCATAAATCCTAGTAACAATCACAATATTATGGTATGTAATTCAACACTGAGACAAATTGCACTCACACAATGAAGTAGCTCCGACGTGTACGTACAAGAGAAAAGAAAATTACGACCCACGTAGTTCCCGGGCGAGATATGCCAAACAATTTTTTTTTCCCGATAATTAAAAATGGTAAATTGTTATAATTTGTAATACCTAATTTAAATTTAAATCAAATATAGATCGTAACCAGATTTTGTCTGTTTGTGCACGCTAATCTCTTAGGACCGAACTAATTTGGATGCAGTTTACAGTGAAGTGTTGAGATATCCTTGAACCAAAATTTGGGATTTTTTTAAATAAAGCATTTATGAATAATTATCAAGTTTTGCTATTATTATTAAAAACATTCCGGTTAACCACTTCAACTAAGCTAAAGAATGGCTCACGATGACAGTCTAACGGCGGATTCGATGACCGTTCCTTAAACCAGGCTATTGACTAATCGGTTAACAAAAAAATATGTCAATTTTAACGAGCGTCTTACGCACCGGAAATTGCAGGCAGCTGGTATTAAGTATGATTATTTAAAAATTATAACACATTTTTTTTTCATTTCCGCCTTAATATTCACTGGCGACCTTACCAACTTTTTTTTTGCCCACTTTGATCAAAATAAAATTCAGATTAAATTTTGAATTGCCTCCAAAATAATAGGAAAAGCCAATATAGAAATGTTATTCTCCAATTCCAAAAAAGAATGAGCTATGGCTGCTTTTTAAAATGTTTCTAATTAGGCGTCCAAGGACAGTAACAAAAATAAACTCCTACATGTGTAAGACTCCATTTTGTAATTAACAGTAAGATTTATTTTATATTTTATGCATTTAATGAGTTTTTTATTTGAGTATATAGTAGAATATAGCCTATATTATTGCATGATTATTAATTATTGAATGTGTATATTTTTTACGAACATTTGTACGTTGAAGTTATACTTTCTTTATTCATAAGAAGTGTTTCTAATTATATGACTACCACTGTATAGATATAATTTAAAACTTTGTTATTTTATAAACTTGTAACAAATAATACATAGTAATTAGTGAGATATTGTTTTGTGGGTACGAATAAGAAACTGTGAAGTGAACTTAATTGTCTTTGACCAAAATTTGGGAAACTAGATATTTCTTTAATTGAATGTAGCCAATACGTTATATTTCACGAAATATTCCTGTTGTATTTTGTATGATAAATGATTGAAACAATCACACGTGTCGAGGTTTTTAATCCTTACACTCATGGGTGACAACGTATCTCTATCGCTAGTTGGGTGCCAATATTTAAGCTAGACATCAACATCTACCATAATAGGCTTATACAAAGCTCTTAGGAATCATCAATTGCACTCTACTAAAAATTTTAAATGTTTGGATAAAATTAAATTAACAACAAATAATTTAGATTAACTTTCTTCACAGAACTATCATAAATCCTAGTAACAATCACAATATTATGGTATGTAATTCAACACTGAGACAAATTGCACTCACACAATGAAGTAGCTCCGACGTGTACGTACAAGAGAAAAGAAAATTACGACCCACGTAGTTCCCGGGCGAGATATGCCAAACAATTTTTTCCCGATAATTAAAAATGGTAAATTGTTATAATTTGTAATACCTAATTTAAATTTAAATCAAATATAGATCGTAACCAGATTTTGTCTGTTTGTGCACGCTAATCTCTTAGGACCGAACTAATTTGGATGCAGTTTACAGTGAAGTGTTGAGATATCCTTGAACCAAAATTTGGGATTTTTTTAAATAAAGCATTTATGAATAATTATCAAGTTTTGCTATTATTATTAAAAACATTCCGGTTAACCACTTCAACTAAGCTAAAGAATGGCTCACGATGACAGTCTAACGGCGGATTCGATGACCGTTCCTTAAACCAGGCTATTGACTAATCGGTTAACAAAAAAATATGTCAATTTTAACGAGCGTCTTACGCACCGGAAATTGCAGGCAGCTGGTATTAAGTATGATTATTTAAAAATTATAACACATTTTTTTTTCATTTCCGCCTTAATATTCACTGGCGACCTTACCAACTTTTTTTTTGTTCAGTATCCAATAATTGTTTTTTTTTAATGGAATTAGAAAAAAATATTAGGGGTGACAAACGCACACACAGGAAGTGATTCCTACGGCCCATGATAACTACATTTATCAAGGTTAACGAATTATACTGCAGGTGCGTCGTCACTATTGTGGACTGAGATGGAATGCCATGTCATCAGTAACAAAGGTCTCCGGATCTCTACACTCACTAGATGAAACACGGCAGTACTATGCTGGTATTCTGTGAGGGCGTGGTCAACCCACCCAGATAACCCATTAATTCTGCAGCTAGAAGCAACTGCAGCGTAGTTCTACCAGTTATTGAAATGGTGAACTGTTATCAATCTAAAATGAAATGCCTAACGTACCCGTAGTAAGTAATAATTTTACTATTTTCTTACTTTCACCAGACGAAAGACAACATAAAACACGATAAACTATTATTTAACGCTGGCATTGCGGAAAGCGTGGTTCCACCTCGATCGATCCGACATTTTCCTGCTGCAGTTAGTTTATAACTGCAGGTGATTCTACATGTCTTATTTAAAAAAAAAGGTTTGGAACAAAAAAACAGATTAATATTAAAACATTATACAGCTAAAAGGTCCCTTGATTTCAAAGGTTTCGTTTTAATTAAGGAGCCATGGATTAGTTGTTGTTCCAGCTCGAACAACGGCCTCATAAAGGCAGACGTTTTTGCCTCTTATAATTACGTTATTAACGGAGTATTAAATTATACATTATGGAATATTTAGCGCGAAAAAAGTAAAATCCTTAAGCGATGCATAAATTAACTTGAAAAGTGATAATTTTAATCGTTACAAGAATTCGCCTAAGTTTCAATAATTATTATATTTATTGTATAACAATTTAATAATATAATTTATTACTTATATAAGCTTTATATACAGTTATGTATAAAGGCTGAATTCATGCCTTAGGCATTCTCTACCAGTCCACCTTAGGGTAATGCAAAGATGTAATGAGGTAAGCTTAAAAACTATGTCGCGTTTAAAATACTAATTATATATAATAATAAACGAAATATTAATTATATTATATAATTAAACAACATAACCGTAATTATAAAATACACGTGTAACTTGACATATACAACAAATACATATAAAAACATAAGAATTTAATATGAAGATGATTCTGCCAATCAGTTGAGAAATAGCTACCGAACTTTCACCTAAAAGGCGTAACGATTTGTAGCCGCGGGGCGACTTCGGGAAGGAGAGCATTCCAGAGAGAAACGGATTGAGACAAAGAAGGAGGATTGGATAAAGTCGGAGTTATGAGATGGACACAGAAGTAGAAGGTTGTTGGTTGAGCGAAGGTCTTTACCGTGGTTAGAGCCAAGGTATTGAAATAAGAACCTAGATAGGAAAGAGAAGTGCGAGACGTCAGGATAGAATAATGCGTAGTGAGAGCGCACAGTCTTCGCTGCAGACGAATGGTATAATATTATTTTTATTTAGAGAGTCTTCAAAAAAAGGAGCTTAAGTAATATATAAAGTACTTGACATTAACTGGTGGAGGCACAAAATATCGCTAAATTTCCACAGCCTCCATCCGTAAGCATCTATAGGTCGCGTCAACCTGGGAAGGACCACTGAATGATAATATATCAACATAAAACATACCAGTTATTTCAACTCTGTATCGTTTAAATTCTTTTGATATTCATACAGCTGAATCAGAGGCTGTCTTTTGCAGTAAAATGTTTGCCTCAAGGACATAAAACATTAAAGAAATGGAATAAGATACAAGTTTTGTCACTAAAGTATATTACAAAATATATGTATTTATTTATTTAAAACTTAATTCACAAAGTACAAAATGCGGACTTAGGCAGTAGCAATGGTGCGTTAAACAAAATAGGGCAGGAACGTATACATTGGAGAATAGATAAAAGAGATTTTAAAACAGTGAAAACATAAAAACCTTATGATTTTTTTTAAAGTTAAGTTAAAGTTTATTTGCATTAAATTAAAATCTTAAACATTAATACATCCATTTTTGAGACATCCTTTTATGTAAATATTTACGTGATTACTTCTTAAATTTAAAAGCCAACCCGTATGATACATATTTAACTTAATACATATATAAAATACCTTAATAGTTATTACAAACTATAATAAATTTGGCCTAATGATGATCTACAAAACTGTAAAAGTCTTTTATTTTTCAGTTAAGTTATTTATAGCACTTATTATGTAAAAAAACTAATATTTAATACTAATAATAATAATAAGAAAAAGTTAGAACGCCATAGCGAAATTCCACACACAATTGTACTGGTACCGATACAGAGAGTATCGAGTACAAGTATTCCGATAACGATTATTATATCTTATTTAACTAAAAATTATTCAAGCGAACAACATAAACGATATAACAAAAAGATAGAATCACGAAATGTTCCACGCGCAATCAAACATTAATTACAATAATTTGTTACAAAAGCAGATTTATCTACTATATTGTCTTATTTCAGTAAATCGATACGAAAAGTCAACATGCGATGCGGTGCAGTGCAGCGTAGCCAATTCCACTACATGAGAATGGCGAAGCACGTTCTATCCTTCAGCTATCACGGAACTTGCTACCTTAAATGCATTGCAAGCAAAACTCCGTACGGAGTTTTGCTCTGCCTGTGAAAACAGAAGACAGCTTTCATAAATTAAACAGCTAAACGATTAATAAATTGAATAGTATTACCATTTCAAGGTTCATAATTTTCGTTCTCCATCATAACATCAGTCCATTACTAGTTAACAGATGATAAAATGCGGATTCCGTTGACAATACGTATATATGGTAAGTTAATAACATTTTATACCAATGGGCATAGAGCGAAATAGTAAATAGAGAGTAGTAGTTAGTATCACACACTTTATTTTGAAGAAAGAAATAGTAAATGGTATTACGAGTGGGCGCCTACGAGAACGATTATGAGTTCTTATAAGTTTAGGAACTTATAAATTGCGTAGTTTTTATTACACCAGGATGAAAAATTTGATCAATCATCTGATAATAATGTTACCTGCGGTCAATTGGCAACTACATATATTCTCTTCAAGAAAGCAAGATGCAGATACGTGGAAATCTGTGGAGACTAAAGTAGAACGCCAACTAAACTACTAATTAAGTATTATGATGATATAAAATAAAAAAAAAGAATGCGGGTACTTTATAAATTATATCGTTATTGTTTACATAAATCCATGAAACATTAGATAGAAATTGATATAAAGAAATAAAACTGTGGTAGATCTAGCAGAGTCTTTCATGAATGGGTAGGCTTGACCTGGATAGGACCACGCCTTCATAAAATACGAGCGTGAAGTATCGGCCTAACGTATAGTTTCGTGTGGTGAGGGTAGTGAGGTTGAGAGTGAGGCGTTGGTCCTCAAGATCCATTCTGAAACCATGCTGAAGATGGATGTAGATGTCATGGAGCTGCACTCGTTACTTACCAGTATCATCATTTGAAATAATAATAATAATAATAATAATAATCTTTATTTGTAACATGACATGAGCACAAATTTGTGGTAACTCTGAAGCTTGTGCTAGTGTAAACTGAACAAGCGTCAAAACAATACTCTTTTGAAAGCTAGCATCACTTTTTGGCAATGTTAACCGCACGTTGATAGAAGCTGGGGCCCCTAAACAACAATCAGCCATCGGCTATATAAGATAGATAGATAAGGTGTTAGAAAGAAAATATTTGATTACCTGTGGAGAAAACTTAAACATCAATATATCACTTGCTCTAGAACAATATGGAGCTTATTGCAGTGTGAATATCTTGCTATTACGCGATTTGCAATAGATCAGAACATAGCTCCATATTGCAGTGTGAATATCTTGCTATTACGCGATTTGCAATAGATCAGGATAATCTATTATAGCATGGCGTCGCTCCGAGCTCCATTCCTACAACCATAAGCTCCGTCTTATTCGTTAATGTCATGAAGCACTATTGTATGTACTATCCGTAAACAGGATCCGCTAGAAAATGATGACGCTGACATACTCGTTAGACGAGCCTAAGAGGCACATGCGGTATGCCCAGTTCCAACAATCTCGATTTCTTTAACTGATGAGAAATAAAGCCCACAGCTATCATTGGGTGAAGACAGACTTGACTTATCAGCCCTAAGCGTAAGGCGTTGCTCACTGAACAACGCCTATTTAACGACAATGCAACAGACAGTCTCAGTGCTGAGGATGTCTTAATACAGAATAAACCACCCGCCCACGTGGTCCTAGCGTAAGCGGGAGTGGCGATAGATACAGGGCACAAATCTTCGTCTCTCCGAGGTAGCTCCAGAAAACCTGTGATTGTCCCATGAGACTTCTGCACCTCAGGCAGGAGCCGGGCTGGCTAGAATAGTTAATGATCTCCTTAAGTATCGATCTGATTCACCTCATTATATTTTCACCGTCGAACATATAGATCAGCACTTAAAATTTCAGTTAACAGTTTCATTGGTGAATCGAACTCTGTTTTCTAGCAATCCGTGAGAAAAAAAAGTGAACGTCTACTTACTGAGCTACCATATTATTTAGCCTTAGTGGTCGATAATATTTTCAGTCTGCCATTATATTTTTTTTATTTAAATTCAAAATTCTAAACCAGTACATCTGCAGTTATACTAAGGGAGCCGACACAAATCCAAGAAAATACTAATTTATTCATTAAGTATGTTTCAGACCCAATAAGCTTAAGATGATATTGAATCTGATGAACTTTATATCTTTGATCAAGTCTCACTAAATAAATAGGAGTAAGGAACCATACTAAATCTAATGAGGTTAGCAGACATGACAACTTTTTACAATTTTATTCTTTATATTATTTATAAATTCTTTTCTCATTAATATAACCAAAAATTTAAAAGCTGATTCTGTTGAACTTAAATTTGAATGAGTCCTTTGTTTTAATTAGAAATGTTAATTCCGTAAAGGACATTGGGGTAAAATAAATATGCGAAAGTACTAATTGTAATTGAGTAATGCCTATTCTCTTATCTCTTGAAGACACCCACATTATGTTTGGGCGTAAAGATTGCCGCAGACAAATTATTCCAATCCTTCGCTGTTCGCATTAAAAACGACGAAGCATGTCTCTTCATCCAAATGCGAGGAAAGGATAGAAACCCGCCGTGCGTCTTGTTGTTCAATGATGACGAAAAGGGATGGGAAAATGATATTATGTAAATTCTTTGCACACTTTCCAAAACGTATTAAAACACTGAGAAAAGTCTCTTTACACCTTTATACTCTGTATTTATATTTTCGTATCATTCGACATCATCGTATTTATTCAATCATATAATATTATCTACGCTTTAGAATCAGAGTATTTTTAGTTATTTTTCGGGCTGATGGCCGCAGTTAGCCCGAGAGCTTTTACAGTTGAGAGTTACCGGGTTGAGAGGTAACGAGCGCTTATGGTCAAGGTATTTTTAGTTAATAGTAGTAAGTATTATTATTACCAGTTATTTCGAGTAAAAACTGGTAATAATAATACCAATAGATTTAACAACCTCAGTTTCTATAGAGTTTCTCGGACAATACTAGTTGTAAAATGGTCTAAATTATAGTCTGAAATGTTCTTTTACGAGTATGGAGTAGTCAATATTTCGATCAAAGAGAAAAAATTATATGATTTCTAGTCACTGTCAAACATCAATTTTTTTTCTTATAAATAATAGTGAAATAGTTTAATAGACTTTGATTTATGATATTAAATATGTTACTTGGTGGTTGGTGACAGATGACTGGCCCATAAATACCATCTTCACGAAAGATTGTAGGTGCACATGCGTTTCGCTACTCTCACCACACTTTTACTTGACCTTTTGATAACTAGTCGTTTTCCTTAAATACCAAGGCAATTAAAAATAGTCTATGAGATAAGAATAAATTAAATTGTAGAAAATAAAATAACCATGAACATACGACTTTGATAATAGTGTTAGACGCTTAGGAAAATATAATTATGATGTCATCAATCCGTTATACCCCACAAAAGTGAGACTAAGAAAAAGTTGTAATGTATAGAATATTGGGATCATATTCATCACATAAAACTTTACTAGCGTTTGGATAAAAAGAGATAATATTTTATTATCAGAATGTTTTTAAATAACACTGACGAAAAATGGTATAAAATCATAATTGAATGTAAACTAATAGAATAAATAAGCCGTAACTTTATATTATATTTGTGTACTTAATTTTCAATGAAATATAAAGTCATCTCGACAAAAATTTAATGATCTTTTGACCGGATCCATTTTATATAAAGCCTTTGATGTGATTATAGTATAACTACTGACCTTTCTTTGCTTTGTTCAGTTCAGTTCAGTTCCTCATCATCATCATCACAGCCTGTCCACAGTCCACTGCTGAACATAGCCACCCCCCCAACCCCCCACTCCCACAGATTGCCACAAAGCACGATCCAGAGCCAGCTGCATCCAGCACTTCGCGCAAACTCACATATTTTGTCGATCGAGTAGAGAGACGTGAGAGTCTTGCTACCCGAGACTCACGGTCAAAGATTGCCACTCAAGAGGCTTCGTTGACAGCAGTAATAACTTGCTTTTTGTTTTATATCGTTTGTAAACATAAGTATCATTTAAAATAAAAGCGCATAAGTCATTTATTAAATAAACAGCCATTACTGTACTGTATAATTGACGAGCGCGTACAGTTCAGAGGTTTGCCAGAGGAGTCGAGTTTCAAACAAACCACACATCCGAGTGGTGCAAAATTTAATTTACCGCAACCGAACACGGCTGGACTAATAAATAAAATAACTGGAAAAAAAAAAACAACCTACACATATACATAGGTGCCAGTTTCGAATTGCAGTCATAACAGGGTAATAAAAGCCGCCGACGGGCAACCTGCACCAGATGTGCAGCCTCCAATTTCACAGGAATAATATAAAGCTCACACGTAAAAAAGTTCGCCGCCCGTTACCTTTACCTGCGAGCGGAAAATAATTGTGTGGGATCGCACTGGCGTATCGAAGCCGTGTCTACCGTCTGCAGATGGAGCGAAATTGTTTTTTTTTTTTTAAATAATGTTATGGATGCCAAACTAGCACACAGTTCACCTGATGGTTAACGATGACCGCGGCCAATAACTCAATCATTGTTAGATAGAAAATTTTCAAATACATCCAAATACGTTACGCAGACGATATGTAATTACTTTTTTTTCTTTATTCGATAAAACATGTGCATTTTTTTATTAGATAGAGAGTAACAAACGAGCACACAGTTCTGCCGATGGCAAGTGATTACAACTACATTCATCCTTGACAAGGAATCATAATGCAGATGCGTTGTCACCCATGAGGACTGAGATGGAATGACTCGTCACTAATAATATAGTTCTCCATATCCCACCACTCACCAGACGAAACATAGCACCATTATGCTGCTATTTCAAGCTGGCAAGCTGGCATGAGGCTGTGAGGGCGTGTCCATCCTCGTTCGAGCTTACCCATTCATTCTGCAGCTAGAAACAAACTACAGCGATCTCTGTTAAAAACTACTAAATATTATAAGAAATTCTTCCACCACCATCCTCATCGAAGACTCAATATTCATGCGTTGTACCCTTGAGGACTGAAAAAGAATTCCTCAATACATGTAATAGGTCCTCGGACTCCTACACCAAACGACTTATTACTGATGATGAAGGTGTACCGTAGGAGACACTTACCATCAGGTGATCAATAAAAAGCTGTTCGTATGTCGCGCATAATACAATAAAACAAATGAAATAACGGCTTACTGGTATTTCAAGCTGATACCCTGTTACGGCGTGGTCCTTTTCCAATCAAGCAGATCCATTTATAGAGCTAGAAGTAAGCTGGAACATGACTCTACCAAGGTTATTCGCACTCATACTCACATTGACTTCTGTTTGATAATGTAACGGCAACTGTCACACTTTGAAGAGACCGATAACACTATAAATCTATTTGAATTATGCTTATAAGGAGAAAAAATCGTGATCACGTTTAAAAAGGCAACTCGTAGTGACCGAATGAGTTCACAGCTAAATTTATTGGACGATTAAAAACCACTTTGTGAGGCGAAACGCCGTGTGACACGTTCTTAGCGGTTTCTTTTTAAATTTGTCATGATGGGACTCTTAAAGGCAAACATAATCGATCGTGAACGCTCCAATAGTTCCAAGTGAATTCTCTTTCACGGATAATTTGAGTATAACAAGGGCATCGAAATTTGGACGGCGGACGATATGGAAAAAATCCACAAAATGTTCAATGTAATTCCGTAATAAAACAACTATTTTTTTTTAAAGAATATTAGTCATACTATTAACATTACTGATATCCTGTGACAGACGGGAGATCACGGTTCCTCGCCGTTCGTTATTTATATTACCATCTCATCATTCTTACGACCTATAAAGAACGCATTCATTCAATCGTAATGCAGGTCCTGTCACTTCGGAGGGCTAAGATAAAACATAGAGACCATACGAAACGCAGCAGTGTTACGTTCTTAAACGGTTACGGTATAGGATAGTCTGTGAGGGCGGTAGGAAGCATTTTGTTAGCGATATAAATTATTTCATAAAGCATAATATCAAAGGTATTTTTTAATATTAAATTTAAAAATCATTTATACGTTTATCCACAACGTATAAACGGTTGTAGTAATTTGAACTTTGAACGCAGAGTAATAAAGGTACGAATGCTGTAACATCGTCGGATTATATTCGTTGCCTAATGTCAATAAATTTGAGTGGCCCCTTGAAATATTGCCAGGCGAGGGAATCACTTTCGAGGTTCGAGTCGCCCCCGCGAACTAAATCGAATATACACCCCAAACATTAGTCGATTCTACACTCTTCTCGATTATTTACACATCATTAAACGGTGACTTTTTTTTTTCCTTTATCCAAAAATCTCGCGAATGGAGCTCGTGTGAGCTTTCACGACGGAAACAATTTAGTCGTACGTTACTGCGGATGATAAATGATTCCAGTTGGCGTGTTTAAACTTATAATAAATCTCGTCTAAATATCGAACAGGTAAGTGGGGGAAAGAAAGCTTTTATCGATCGAGGTGCAAATAAATTTTGTTTTCGTGTGTCACGATTTGTTACGTTATATTTTTATTTCACTTTTCTAATACTAGTGTATGTTTTCTAGTTAAGATAGTTTTTTTTTCTAAATTAAGGCAAGCGAAAGTATTAGAGGGTGTTATATACACGAATGGAGTGGCCACATATGCTTGTCTATAAATACAGGTGAATCTGTGATGGGCTGAAATGATGATAATGATATAACTCGAATACTAAATACATATAAAATAGCCGAGATCAAAGAGATAAAGAATGAGATAAAGAAGCGTCAATAGCCTAATGGTTTAGGGTACAGTCTGCGAAACTTAGGGTCCGAGAATCGAGTCCACCGTTCGACTATCGTCGTAAACCGGATGTTAACCGGAATATTAGTAATGTTAATAGTATTGCTAGTATTCTTGAAAAATAAATAGAGGAGTCCTTATTATATTCCACAAACGAGCAGTTCACCTGATGTGACAATCGAGCAGTTCACCTGATGTGACAAACGAGCAGTTCACCTGATGTGACAAACGAGCAGTTCACCTGATGTGACAAACGAGCAGTTCACCTGATGTGACAATCGAGCAGTTCACCTCATGTGACAATCGAGCAGTTCACCTGATGTGACAAACGAGCAGTTCACCTGATGTGACAAACGAGCAGTTCACCTGATGTGCTCGAAAGTGTAGGTAAACATTGTGAGGAAATCTGCATGTCAGAGAAACAATAAAAAAATATATTTGGAAACCATATGAAGTTCGCCAATCCGCAGTGAGGTTGCGTGGTGGGTTGTGCTCTAACACACTCCTCAGAGAGGAGGTCCAACGCTGGGACATATATATAGGATATTACTTTACTTATAAAACGACAACCGTATTTTCGTCGTTGTGACGTCATCAGCGAGGGTTGATTTTAAAATGTGGAACACTACGACGGATCAAAAAATCAACCCAAATACGTCCCCTTTAATGCGCAGACCGAATTGAAATCGTTCACGATGTCAATGAAAATAAACCTTAAGCTGTTCACCATAAAGGCAATAGTATCAAAACAAATATGAATGATATCATTGCCAAGGCGTAGGACATTTATCGGACGACTGCGTCTAATGATAACGCAGGATTTAGTAACGTCGTTACAATGTGGACCAGAAATTATATATGTCTCATATATATAATATATATATATATATTATATATATATATATATATATTGTATATATATATATAAGTCCGGCAATGCGTAATTTAAGTAATTTTGTATTTCTGGGATGTTTCAGGTCTATCAGGTGCTGGTAGAGGAATGTTGGCATTACAGATCTCACGACCGTTAAGCCTTATGGCCTGTAGTCGTGGTATCGGGGTCTTTAAGGGATTGTATTGGACGAAAAAGCGCACCGCCACCGCGGGACCAGCATGGATTTTCATCTTCGTGTTTTCAACTTTAAAATCTACGTTGTCTGTTGTTGTAACATCTCCTACCCAATTCTGTAAAAAAATATATAGAACTATAGGCGAAATCATTGATTGGCCGAGAAAGTGTTGTACAGATTTATTCTGTTAAACCTTGACAAGAACAAAAAAAATAAGCAAATTTAAAAAAATGTCCATAAGTTCTGTACTATCCAATTGCAACTTACTATAAAATATAGTAGCCATTTTTTTATCATGAAGTTAAAACTTATTAATAAAAGAAAACATGCAAACCACTCACTCCAAGTATGTCCGCCTTAGTATCGAGGACTATATTGAGCCACAGGGAGTGGAGGATGCTGTCTGTGGATAAGTTGACAACGCCGTACCACCGGCCAGGCTCCGTGCCGGACGGCTCGTACATGAACACGTTGGGGCACGGCGAGTGGGGCGTGCTCTGCTCGTACGTCGGTACTGCCAACGCTATGACTAGAATGGACGTTATCGTTCCAATCTGAATGGAAAATAGATACAGTTGAAATTATAATTATGTAGGCATACAAACACGAGATTACGTTTTTTTTATTTTTTTGATTACATTGAGCGTAACAAACGAGCACACAGTTCACCTGATGGCAAGTGATTCCTGCGGCCCATGATATCTACAAGGAATCATTATGCAGATGCTTTGTCACCCATGAGGACTGAGGTGGAACGCCTCGTCACCGGTACAATACATTACAACACTCGAGAATAAGATAAAAGTTACAATCTCTGTTTGGATTTACTCTGTGTTGGTAAGTGTGTAGGCTACGCAGATTGTTTGCTTGCTAAAGAAAGGGGTGGATCGAAAAGTTTAGCGCAAGAAAAATTTGGTAATTTAAAGAAAGAATACGCGCGGCTTAAACATCGCTACAAAGTTTTGAAAGATTTTTCACTTTCAACGTTAATTGCAAGCAAAAGTCAAATAAATCTTTGCTATTTTGCCTTGTTTCCGAAAAGGATTTCAGGCTAATCAATTAATTAAATTCAAGTATTTTTTGTTTTAAATCTGTCTTGATAAAATAGCTTTTAAAAAATTGGCTCATAAGGATTATACAAAATTTATATGCTTTGTATACGATACTTTCAGTATAAACACAATAGTGCTAAGTATATTATGAAAATGATTAAGATAATGTTGTACTAGCTTAGTTCGACTATACGGATATTAATTGGCTAAAATACATACTTAGACACGTGCGAACAAAAATGTAAAGCACAGTAAGTGGAGGACAATCTGTATACCAACGCGAATTAGCAACATAACGATACGCTGTGTTTCGTATGCTGAGCGTATCCGAACACCCAATTACAGGTAACTAGGCATTGCATCTGAAATATCAAGGTGTCACCCCTGTGCCAATTGTTTTTTTACTGAAGATGGCGGTCTTCACTTGTGTGAACTGTGTGCTCGTTTGTCAAACTTAATATTGTAAAAAAGTAGAAAATTGAACGAGTGACATAGGAGCAAGCAGGCCGCTTCGCTAAAAGTTTCAATGTATGACATAATCGCTTATTATGGTTCAGTGGTAGAGCTACACTGCAGTTTGTTTCTAGCTGCAGAATGAATGTGTGATGAATGCCATTGGTAAAGATGAGCCTTACATATACATTATATTCATTGATTCTTACGTCAACTTTTACTTTCTTACCTTTAACAAAATAAATCACTATTTCAGACGCTTCAATCTTTAGCTTTATTTTTAGATTATTAGACAGAAATTTTCGTTGTTAAAGTTTCATCTTATTGGTATATCTTTAAATGCGCAATTAATTTTAACACAATGTACATTAATATTAAGCATTTGGAATTCATTGACATTGGCTATTGAAAAATCAGCAAATTTTAACCTTTTAACAAAAGGTTAAAATTAGCATAATTATTTAGTGAGTTTATGAAATTATTATTATATTAAAAAAAATATATATTTATAATCTTGCCTGTTTATCGGTGGTTTTGTGTACGCTGATGTTCATAATGTCTGAACAAGTATAGATGTGATTTTAAATTATGTACTGATATACCACAGAACATTTAGTTATTATTTGGTTTGAATCGGTTGACAAATAAAAATTATACACTGTGCATGTACATTTCACGCGCACTTGACCTGACGCTGCATGTACAAATCAGAATAAAAAGCAATGCTTGGCAAATACCAGCAAGTATAAAATTGCACTACACCTAGATATAATAAATCACGCTTTCCTTTTAAATCATCGAAACCAGAAGCGCTTTATTGTGGTTAACGTTAACTAATCTTCGTATTGTTAGCTACTATAGCATACTACACTAAAACGCTTGTTACTAATGTTGAATTAAGATTCAGCAATTCATATCAAAAAGTAAAAAAAACAACCATAACTTACAAAGATCATCTGACGTTAAGTAATTCCTGCGCCTATTACTCCCTCTTTCTTCCGGTGTTTAGGGTATGGTCTACAAAACTTAGCGTCGTAGGTACGAATCTACGATTCGACGGTTGTCGTCGATCGTCTAGCACGAGTATTTAAGCTTAGTTGGAGTGGCTAACGGGATTATTAGTAATGTTTTGACTTTAACTAGCATTATGTTTTTAAATAAAACACATAAATATCTGATGTTTAAAACAAAGTAAATCACTTTGTCGATGTCGTCTGTCGTGTTTTTTCGTTAAGTAACTCCTAGAAAGAGAAACGGCAACTGCAGCGAACTTTTTATGTTGACGAAACTTTTACTGAAGTTCAGAATTATCTCGTTCGGCTTCGTTATAAAAAAAAAACTTTCCCTGTTTGTAGGAAGCCTCGAAACGCTCGTGAGGTATTTTATGCGTTGATGATGTTGAAAAGTTTTGAAACGGCATATCTACAAGTTGTTTGCAGTTATATCATATCGGTTTATAAAGTATGTTTATGTTTTGTTTTGTATTGTATTGAGGTGACACAATCGGCCATATAGTTCACCTGATGATACTGATTCTTGCAGCCCATAAGATCTATATAGGTTCATTGTCATTATTGAAAATTAAGCTGGAATGCTTAGTCATACGTAGTAAGGGTCTCCTGATCATTGTCAGATGTTAGTGTCGATTCAGTTATGTTAGGATAGACCAGGCGGACCGAGCCGACCCATTCACGTCGTAACTATGACGGCACGTATAATATGACGAAGACGTGCTTAAAGCACCGCAGTTAAGTTATACCGGAGTGGCTACTCACTCATAATCCCGTTAGCAGCGCGTTGATGCACTGTCCTGTCCTTGCACATAAAAAAAATATTTACGATTCTGTTTCTCATTTACTAAGGTGGGCATGGGATCGTCATACCGTCGCAAGCGGCCGACTTTACGACCGTATAAAGCGTCGCACAAAGGCGTGCGCCCTAAAGCATATATAAAGCGGGCCATTACTTAGCTTACATCCACTAACGTTAAACATGGCTTTTCCACTACACCACAGTCTAGTGATGAATTTGGCACTGCCAGGAACTTTAATTATTCTGCTTCCAAGGTACGTTATTATCTAAAATGTAAATTAAAAAAGCTCTTCGTTCTGTTGTATATTTTTTTGTATTGCCATTATTTTACGGTTTAATATATCGTAATATATAATAATAATAAATTTATTTGAATTGATACACAACAGAATATAGATATTGCTATTTATATACGTATTACATAGTTAGAAGTAATGTTTACAACTCTACACAGTTATGATTATAATTATCATAATTCAAGCGCACTTCCACCGCTGTAACCCTCGGGTGGTGGCGGTCAGGCTTGTGACCAGGTTTGCTGGATTCGTCCGGTATGCGCAGCGTTCTCCACTGAACGTAACCTGGGCTTTGGTACGGGGTGAGATTCCCCGTACAGCCCCATTGGGAGGATACTTGTGTCCAGCAAGTCGAATCGTTTACTTCGGTTGGGGCCTAACGAAAACGATCGGCGCATTTAAGCAGCTGGGCCAGGTGCTTAGCTGCAAACCGGTTACCGAGCGTCGGACCATCCGTCAGGAATGGTCGCCCGACCTCAATCCGAGCGGGGAGCTCGGTACCAAGTTCGGCCGCTCTGCCCGGGGCTCAGGCTCCAGGCGAGTGGCCGATAAAACAAGGGCCGCTGCCGAGCCCACGGTGGTTGCGGCCAAGTGCTTTAAGCTTGCTTAAACGCCTAATTCCCCATACCATCTAGCAACCACCACCTACCATCAATCGGCAAAATGCTGATGCCCCAAGCCTCAAAGGACGGGAGATGGGGACAAGTGGCGTCTCTCGTGGGTATCCGTGATGATTATAAATCACGTCGCTACGGCGATGGTACTGTGATCGGCAGAAGTAGCCAAATGCCTCGTCATCTAATTAGTGACGCGTATGGCGTCAAATTTTGGAAAAAGTAATAGTCGGTGGTTGCAAGGTCTGGTGAGTGCGGTGGATGAGGAAGAGCTTCCAACCCCAACTCTTACAGCTTGGAGACTATCTGTTGTGCAGTATGGGGTCGCGCGTCATGTAGGAGCAGCGGGAACGACCGATTGACCAAAGCACTGACCCACTGGTGGCGGCTCAGTACGCACCAGTGCGAGATGCGCCGCCCGCCCCCGACGACGAGACGCGCAACCTCATGGACAATAAGAAATGGTACGTTAAACTATCAATTACATAATTTGTTTGTTTGTGAGAAAGAAAGAAATTAGACAAACGCGTCTTTTCCCGGATAAAGGGTTTGTTGAAATACGGGATTTTGATACATATTCGCTGATATCTCGTTTCGCTAGTTTAGTTTGACATAGCATTAGCGTTAAACGTTAAATCTATAAGCTAAAGAATCGTTAACCGATTATGACGACGTGGGACGTCTACTGCCTTAACTAGGCTGCACGATTCGGGCCCCGGGGATATTCCCCTATTACCCGGACATCAACTCGACGGATCGCAGCCCGTCGGGATTAGGTGGCACAACGTCATGAATTACGAAAAAATGAAATCACTTATCCTCACGAACTGATGTTGCTTGTTACTGTCTCGACTGTACTGTCCTAACGTTCCCTTAGTCGGGTGACGGTAACAGCAGCTCGTGAGGGAGTGGTCGCCAGTCTGGTGGGCGTGCGTGAAGGGGAGCGACGTTAAAGATATATAAGAGATATATATATAAAATTTCCCACCAAGAATTCTTAAAGTTAATTTCTTGACCCTCTAAACTTTGCCAAGAAGCTATATATTTCACCCCACAACGTACGGTAGTGTAACGTTACAGCCATAAACTAATTTTAACAACGATCAGCTCAATATGCTATTCATTGTTACACTTGAGCTATAATTTCATAACTTTATAACTGGCATGCAACAACAAATGAATGGCTTTGCCTATTAATCATCAAACGCCTCTAACATTTCTTATCAAAGATGTATGTTCCGTAAAATGATGAAATGTAATAGTCATAGAAGGCTCTTAATGTACCCCTAATGCTCACAGGGGCAGATCCCTTTCATTGTGTTATTTGTCAGATACCTATTTGTTTAAACAATAACTTTAGATGTGACTACTTTTACAAATAACTCACAGAACAAAAGCTTCGCAAATTTTGTAACGATTCTAGAGCAGATTATAATTTGATTTATTTATTATCAGTTGACGTTATATGAATGACATCGTCAGTAGCTTTTGAATTGGTATTTCCTGAGATGGTGTCTACTATCATCGTCCACATTAAGTCATGACAGGGGATCAGGGTAACAGGTGAGATTGTAGACATGTAGTGGACTTTATACATTTAAAAAAAAATTAGACGACACGATATGTGAATATTATCGATTAACTGTTATCCCTAAATTGGGTTAATTTGTATATATTAGTATATACTAGTGGTCTATAGCAGTGGATATTTTTTTGTCAAATAGTATACCTAATATAAGAATTGCATATAATATTTTGAAATTTTGTTCTAATGCTGCAACTTGTTTTTTGAGTATTTATTGTATATGTTTTTATAAAAAAATAATACAAACTTAACGATATTTTCTAATATGTCTATTATAATTAAATCCTTAAAACTATGTTTATTGCGCGAAAACGTAATTTATGAGCATGACGTGGAAGCTGTGTTTGGGTGCGTGTACTTGGTGAGGAAATCCATATTTCGGACGTAGGACTGATTTTCAATGTCCCTCAGTATATATATATATATATATATATTATTTTTAAAAGAATACTAGCGATGCTCCAACTAAGCTGAAAATGCTTGTGCTAGGTGATGGTTCATGACAATAGTCGAATGGAGGATTCGAACCTAAGACCTTAAGTTTCGCAGACCGTACCCTAAAATATAAGACTATTGACGCTATGTCTATATATATATATATATATATATATAGATATATATATATATATATAAATATATATATAAATATATATATATATATATATTTATATATATATTGCCATGTAAAATATTTTTATAAACTCTGCTTTCGATCAAATCTGAGAGTCATCGCGTAACGTCGACTGCAGTCATGAGTGCGCCTGCTGAACTACCATATGTGGGATAAGATTGTCTACATCTTGAAGCGAGCCACTACTATACTTTAGGTATGCACAGAATATCACCAATTATTATCTATCAGTGTATCTATATCAAATGGCGTTATCGCTTAATATTTTTAATATTCTCAAGCTATTACACACCAGATTTATCACATACATATATCAGCATATATTTTTATGTGCCGATTACTGCATTTTATATGAACAATTAGGTTAGATTTTGAACAAAAAGATAAATAAAATTAAGACGATTTTTCTCAAAAACCAAAAAAAGGTGGTAAACTGACTTTAAATTTTTTACAATCTACTAAGCCTTTTGCCGCCCTCTAATATCATTAACGTAAATTCTTTGAAAGCTTTTTATCACGTGTAAGAATTAAGATAATCATCAGACAGGGCCGGTAAATGGTTTAAATGTGTCGTTAATGGGGACGAAAGAGCAAACGAATCAGAGAATGTGGTTAATCGTACACTTACACCATATATTTTTTTAAATTAAACAACGGTTACGAATTTGTTTATTGATTACCGGACGATGATAAAATCCATAGCGATACTACGACCTACGCAAGTTTGTTGCCCTTGGGCTAACAGCGGCCATCAGCCCGAAAAAACAAAAAAAAAACGCAAGTTTGCAACCATCATACGAACAAGACCTGGCTGTATGGACTAAAGTCCTTTGCCTTTCCCATTAGGGATAAATTAATATCATCATGATATTCTATAAGTATAGGTTCTATGATGACTAGTTGATAAAGCAACCTCTAAGCATTATAACTATGGTGTGTTCCAGCAATACATGCGTTCAAAACGTTAAAACGTCAAACGATAATTAGACGAAACGAAGCTAACCAACAACAATTTTTCATATTCAAAACACGTGGCTTTGTTCACTCACAAAATCACATCAAAGAAAAGACCTCCTAACACTTACTTTGTACATTAATAAATGTTTTAAGGGTTTAAAAAGAATTTAGTAACAGTAAACATTATGCAACTGTGACTTGAGCCGTGGCTATTCGTTTCTCCCTTTGCCCTGCATTATATTCTTTACTTAAAAAAATTTTTTTTCCTTAACTTACTTTTAAAAGTTTCAATAACGAACATCGGAATATTTTTCAATTATCTTCATTGAGCAGTAACAAGAATTATAATGCATAATCTGATCAATCAATTCAAAAACGTTATTAACACGCAAATCTTTTTTACACTTACCATCGTTTTAATTCAGTAGGTCGTTTCATCAATTATAAGCAGTTATTTTAATCTTTGTCTCACTGCTATAGCTAATTTAAAGCAGGAGAGTGCTAAAGAAGGCAGCAACAAAATGTTATTCAGTAAAGACAGGGAGATCATACCATACATTGATCAGTATTGGGAAGCAATGACCACTATGGCTCGGAGGTAATGTTTTAAATATTTTTTTTTTATAATTAAAACACAAACACGTCTTTAATTTAATGTTAATGTTGTCATATTTAGTATTCGACCGATAATCTTTTTTTATTATTATTACAATTTTATTAATTACCATCATTTTTTTTACTTTAATAAGTGCCATTCTCTCAAACAGGTGGGAGCCACATTGCATCTAATCTAGTTGCAATATGAATGGAGAAGGGCAACTGCTGCAAAAGGCAGTGTTTCAAATTTTCCGGGAATCCAGTAACTGGAAGCGCAGCATTCCATCTCAGTCCGTAGGGGTGGAAAGAGCATTCTGAATTTTTATTGAGAATGTATATAGATATCATGGGTCGCAATGCTATTATAACATTACTGGAAGACCGATCGTTTATTGTGCATTAATTTATAGCTCCCTTTATATAGCTGGCCTTTTATAAGATGCATGTTTTTTACTAGATATAGAAATAAATAATATGCAATTTTTTTTATAAGCACTGAATCACTTATACTGCCTATTTCGTGGTTCAATTAGTTTTATATCTGATCCTTCACGTGATCAGATCGATGACACCTTCGATTATATTGCTACCACGTTAAAAATTGTGTGTGTGTATGTACAGCTTCACATGTGGGTTGACAGGAGTAATAAATGTCAAGATTTTTGAAAATATTTTTATGATGTCCTTATCATATTTAAATAAAATTATATATTCATTTAAACTTCAAAATATTACATAAAACATGAGAATTATTGTGGAGGGATGCCATAATTACGTACATGCAATATATACTTACACCGCCGCGCAGTTGTAGCGTAGTTATCTACGTCAAATGTAAGAATTTATAGTTAATTAATAAATTTTAAGAATAGATATAAAAAATAATCTTTATACGCGTTTACTATTTTGTTTTCCCATTGATAGTAAACATAGGTTTTGTGTGAATATAAATCAAATATAATAAAAATATTTTGTTTTAACAACAATGCCTTAATAGACTGCCAATAAATTTAATTTCTTACAGTTGTGTCCTTAATAATGTTGCTATTTGTGGTAAATATAGCAACACCATTTTGTTTTGCATTGGCGTCACTAATTTAATATAAAAAAGTTATGTAAAAATAATCCTACAAGTCACTATCTATCCCAATCTCAATGAAGAATTTTTGATATAAAAATACTTATTTGATTATTGACGCCGGATCGTCTACGACAGAAAACGTTGGTAGAATTGCATTCATTCGTTAGGCCTTCCCTATCTTCGTGACTATGACGTAATACTCTTGAAACCCATTACAGCCCACAGAGCCGTCTAGACGGCGCCTCGAAGTTTTTTTCCCAATGTTAAGATTTTTATACAGATTTAGATTTATTCATTTTCAATTATATTTCGAATAATCAGATAGATTTGATTTGATGGATTATTCAATTTTATTTCTATGTTCAACATTCTAAACCAGCAGTAGTCTTGAATCAACCCCACTGCAAGCATTTCCCTGAACAGGTGTTTGTCTCTAACCGATACTGCAGCTCGCCAATGATTTGAATATATCATGTACAACCGATACTTAGATCAAATTATAGTCCGCCATTCATCAATCTATGGGGAAGCTCTGTTCAATCAATTGTCCAATTCTATTTATAACTTCACACCTCAGCACGTGGTAGATTCGCTGTTAAAATTGCAATTGAAGATTTCATGGTTTGCTCGCTTACCGCGTATTATAAGCGTGATACACTGAGCTACTGATAGTTATAGATCGTCGTCCTTATTTCTAAGTCGCTATTTTAAAATGTGTATTACCCAATAATTGAAAAACTTTTATATTATATAAAAATATATATATATATATATATATTTATATAATATATTTTGGATATCGTTTTAAGTTGTGGAAAACTAAAAATAGTTAGCCGATAAACTTAGATGTCCAGATGTCTAGCCCCAGCATGAATAGTTCAGCTCGAACCAGTCATTACAGAATACCAGCATAACACATTTTACTTGGTAAAAATGCTCTAAATAGGCTTTGTCAGATAGGACTAGAATACGCTTCTATAGATATCCCCGTAAAATTGTAGACCAGCGCTAGTGTGTTTCCTGTGATGAAAGGAAGAAATTGGAGACCCTCATTACTGATAACGATGCATACGATCTAAGTCCTCAGGTATGACAAAGCAGTCAACGCATTATAAATAGCATATCTACATTAAATCTTATCGAATATCAATGTAGGTGTCAGGGGCCGCAGAAGCCAATTATCGTCAGGTAAACAGTATGCCCGATTGTTACCTTGAATATTGTTAAAAAAAATTGGTACATACAATCACATGCCTTATACAAACCATATTTACTGCTTCTTAGCAATTACTCAAAAAACTCTTATTGGCATAAATCTTTCACTAGCTCTTTATTAATGTACTCCAATTTCTTGAGGCTATCCATAAAATTGGGTTATAACCCACGTTAAGTATAATACAATTTATAAAGAGGCCTAAAGAATAAAGAACAAGTTTATGATTTACGATAAATTAGTTGCCCGGTTTTTCATACAACAAGCAGAAATTCGCACTATAAACATACATTACATATATAGTTATGTAGAAACTGATAAATTACCTCTGGCCGTGTGGCTTAATGGTCAGAGATGTCTGTCTAGGCTGTCGTGGATTCGATTCCCAGCGGCTTTACAAATCATTGGTTTTCGGGTCTAGGTGTGTTGTAGATATGTCCCGTCTCTTTGAATATATGAACATTCCTCCGATATTATTTCACATGCATTACATCTGACTACTGAAATGTTCGACGAGCGTTGACTTTGCGTTTGCATTAATGCTAATGGCACTATAATATATCTTGCAATTTTCAATTAGTCACAATCAATCAGTAAAAAAAGTTTATTTAACAGACTATATAATTAATTCCATAGTTGGGCATATATCTCCCTAGAGGTGTGAGGTAGTCAGCTTCACTGCGGATTTGCAAATTTACTGTTAGTTCTACCTGCAGCCTCTTTTGATTATAAAGCACAGTTCTCTTATTTTACGAACTAAAAATTGTGGTTGAGGAAGAAAATTTACTTTGAACTAGTTTCTACCAGATCATATTCTGTTACTTAGAGCATTTATATTTGTAGAATTTATCTTAATTATTTCTAATTAAGATAAATACTATGATAGTTACAAAAGAAAGTGTTATGTAGTTTTTTGTTTTAGTACAAACATTGTTACTAAAGACTTTAAACTAACAAAGTTATGGTGAACTGTGCTAGTTTCTCAATTTTTGTACTGTAGAAAATCTTATATTTGAGACCTCAGGCATACATGTAAAAGTGATGATTTTGTAGGTAAGAAAACGAACAAAGGAAATAAACCTCCAGTGGTAGAACTCGCGTTCGAGTAGACGACGTCAATTGTCCTTGTTTTTACAATCTTCCACACAATTCGGTTTCTTTAAACCAATTAAAAACCTAAACAAAACTCATTTTCTCAACTCGTTTATGACAATATATATATATATATATATATATATATATATATATATATATATATATATATATATATATATATATAGGATGAGTGAAATGTAACGTAAGACGGTCAATGCGATGATCAAATGAATGAGCGTAACGACAAGATAGATCGTATGATCAAGTGCGAAAGAGATGACGAATATGTGACATATGAGGCTTTTTAAAACATCGGATAGGGGATCTGTCAAGAGAAAAGACGTGTCGGCATTGTATTATTTTATTTTAATTTTTTAATATAATCATTTGTCTGATTTCGGTGTTCTTCATTTTGGATCCAATCCCACATATATATATATGTATGTATATATGTACTTAATGCTTAAATAAGTACGTATTTATATATGAATAATGTCTATATTTAATATATACACAAAATCTACAAATTATATAATGAAAGACAAAAGAAATTGATCATAAATATCAGATGCCGTCAGCCTTATAAAAGTAGCCACGGATCAGTTGTTAAAAAAGTCTTTGGTGAATTTTTGTGAAGTGAAGCTTTTCTTATACATTGAGGCAAAATATATTTTAAAAAGTTCAATACGTGTAATTTCTGAAACAGATGAAATATAAAACGCTCTGTATTTCTCTCACAAGAGATATATGTAGTACTTACTACACGAGTACATACGTGATACGGACTTAGAAGGTTTAACAGCTTTGTGCTCCACACCGTACAACCCTCAACACAGCTTAGTGGACAAATGTGTTGGAGATGTATTCTACCCCGGAACATTACCTACGAAAGCTTTGAAAATTGTGTTAAGAAAATAAACTTGATATTGGGTTGTTAGCAGAACCATATTTCCCTACCATATTCGAAACTTTATTATATATTTTGTATTGAATATATTTTATTCCTTAACAATATATTATGCTATGTTTTATACTATTTTATTCTTGCTATAACTTTCTTACTACCATTTATATTGTTGTTGGAAAATTTAATTCATTTAGTAGTTCATGAATTAATGCAACATTTTATAAGTTTATATTTGTTTTCATATTTTTATTTTTACTTTTTTATATAAACGAGCAAGAGGGTCGCCCAGATAATCACATCCGCCCATGAATACCGTTAGCTTAACATAACACTTTTTAAAAATATACCGTGTACTTTCCAGCAGGAATCTGCACCTGATCACAAGGCACGAACTACCCAAGCCTGGCTTGAAATCAACGTTCCGGACTTTATATGAGCTGAAGACTGGCCCTCATTTAGGCCAGACCTCAACCATTTATAATTCAAATTATGGTCAGTTTTAGAGGACATGCCTGCTCTAAACGACATGGCGACATTGAGTCTCTTATAAAATCTTTGGAGCAAGCAGTGGTGAAATTTCCCTTGGAAACAGTGCGTAAATCCATAGATTCGTGGCCAAACAGATAAAGCCCGTCCTGCGGAAATCCTTAGGGTTGATAATAAAACTACTACGGCTACTTGAGATGCCGTACTAAATTGTTTGTGTTATAAAAAAATATATTACATTAAGCCGACACGAGCACAAAGCATGGCCGCTTACAATAAACAATGAAATTAGTAGCACACTAGGGTGTTCGCGATTAATCCGCCAAATTAGACGGGCCCGGAGTGAAATCGATTAGGGCCGAAACACACGGGGGCAGACAATTCGCAACGACGCTGCCTCTCGCCCAAGATAAACATGCCCGCCTTTTTTTTCAATTTACCATACTTATTAGTTGATAACAGCGCCATCTTTACTTAACATCCTCACCTCAAGGACGAATCTAATATTGTTCCTAACGCTAACAAATTTTAATAGGTATCATAGAGACAGTGTTAAAAACATTAGCAAAGTTTAAATACAATCAATAACTTCTAAATACGCCTGTTATCTGTAATAAAATAAATTCCTTTATAATAATAGAAATTATTACAGACAGTCCTAAGCCTGTACAAAAGTATGAAGGGAAGTTTATTGATTTATTTTCCACGGTAGTCCGTTAATTCCAGCATCGCAAGACGCTATAATAAATACGTTGAGTAGCCAATAAAAAAAACATAGTATTACGAGCGTTATGTAAAATTAGCCGGTATTCTCTTAGTACATGAACGGTAATCGTTGCAATTAATGGGACCTTATGCTCATAGACACGGCTGCTACATGGCCCTAGATTCCATAGCGGCATTTTTTTTTATTTCATCTGTGACATACTTGCACCCAGTTCACCCTACGATCTCACAGAATATACGCGTAAAATGGCAACATAACGCCGTTATGTTCCGTGGAGCGTAAGAATCAGGAGAGCATTGTAACTGGTATTCAATTATAGTCCTCAGGTGTGGTGACGATCTGCTTTATGCGCTTGTAATGTTAAATGTGGGCGTCGGGTCACCAGCACCTGTTTCATTTGTCGCACTTTATATATATAAAAAAAAATGGTTTTAATTCTGATTTGTTTGGTGACAAACTAGCACACAGTTCACATAATGGTAAAAGTTTACTACGGTCCATGATATCATAACCCATCTCCAACAATTAAATACGTACATGCGTCGTCTCGTGAGGACTGAGATGGAATACCTCGTTACCTGTAATAAGGTCTCCGGATCCCCTCACGCTAAACAGAATATGTAATGGAATAGGATACGAACTGCGAAAGGTCGTAAGTTCGAATCCACCATTCCATTATTGTCGTGAACCATCTCCTGGCACAAGCGTTTAAGCTTAGTTTGACTGATTAACCGGAATGTTAGTAATATTTAATAGCATTGCCAATATTATATTTAATAAATTCTGTAAGGAATCCGATCCTTCGCCAGTCGAGCTGACCACTCTGTGCTTCTAGTACCACTATTGAACGACACTACTGAAATAACGAACAAAAGATTCGACAAAATCCTGTGGTTTACTTACTTTTTAAATCGTGTCTGTGCCCACGATGTGAAATTACATACATTATTACTTAATATTTTATTATTTTATATTTTTATATATATATTTTCCACATTTTTTTTTAATGAAATGCGTAACGAAAGGGGAGTTCCCTTGACACTTACGACGACTTAAAGATACCTGTTACTCGTGACACCCACATTTCATATCAAATCATAAAGCTGTAGACTGAGATAGTATGTTTCAGTAATATTTTCGTTGTTGAGTTGTTGCTAGGTAACAGCTGCGATGTGAATAGCACGTAAAAGGTTATTAAGTGATCACGTTGTTCTACTTTCAGGTCCAGCTGTATCAATCTCCGACGCCGGAGATCGCGATGGCCACCAAGCTGTCCGCGTCGGCCGGCCGTTCAACGCCGACGAAGCCTAACGACGATAAACTTATTGTGTTCTATAAGTAAGTCTGTATAAGTGTAACGTAACAACCCATGTATGAATCCGAATTCTGGGCGCCATGTGTTAGAGCAGAGGTTCCCAGACGTTTGTTTTCTCATAGACCACTTAAAATATAGCTGCCCACATTGATAGGTGAAGTCAAGCCAACATTTCAGTTCTACACTGTCGAAGGCAAATAAATTTTCGTGGACCCCCAAGCTAACGAATTGCGAAGCCCCATTTTTTTGTCACGCGAACGAAGACCCCTGTCGGTCTCCCGTGGACCCATGGGGGTCCTGGACCCACCACCACGAGCCCACCAGTGCGGATTAGCGGGTTTCACATGTGTTCGAAGTTTTATATTTTTATTATTTTGTAGGCTTCTCTTACGATGTTTCGCTTCATCACAAACACGTAAAACGGCACTTAAAGTTGTATTATATATATATTACTACTTCGATTAATGTCACCAGAGTTATGTAGAACCCCAACCCCCCCACCCTCTGATAGATTATGATAGCGTTATTTTCTGGTTATTATCAGTTTCATCACCTTCCCTGGCATGATGTTATGCATGTGCAATGAGATGAGATATGAATGGGAGATGAATGAGACAACACGGAACGTACTAAATGCAAGCTCTTTTCTCCATACGCAATATATCTGTAATTGCGCATGCGTTACATTAAACTAGGTAAAGGTAGGTAGTACCAGTATTTTTGTGTCGCCGCATATGCTAACGGCACTATAACATATCCTAGGCAAATCACATCATTAGATGATAACGAAAAGATATCGCAATTGTCGACCAAATCGACCAGAAAGACAGTGGTACAGCTGAGCTGCAGTTTGTTTCTAGCTACAGAATGAATGGATTAGCTCGACCGGGGTAGGACCACGCTATTACAGAATACCAGCGTGAAATAGCAGCGCAATGATGCTGTTTGTCTTATGATGAATTTAGGGTACTGATAAAATACTGGTTACGAGGCATTTCATCTCAATCCTCGAGGGTGACAAGACATCTGCATTATGATTCCTTATCAAGGATGAATGTCATTGGCTGCAGGAATCACTTGCCATGAGGTGAACTGTGTCAGTCGAAAGTTTGTTACTCTCAATGTAATTAAATATAATAAAAAAGACCTTACATTGGGCACAAATATAATCAGAAAGCTGTTAATCCGGTAAGGCTATCTATAGCCACTATCCACAGCCACACCGACGCGGCTGTATCTTCCTCGGCTTCTGCTTATCTATGCTGAAATGAGAAAATTGGTCACTAACGACATTTGAAACCAACAGGAACGAGTACCTCGCGGTACGCAACGCGGAGGGGGGTTTCTACGTGTGCCAAGCTGTTCAGAATGTGTACCGCACTACAAGGAAGATTAAGATTCGTTGGCTGTCACAGGACAAGAATGATTCCTCTGGAGAGACGTACAAACCTGACTTCTATGACGTCACAGGTAACACTAATCATATTTAATAGACTCAATTACGTTATATGCTTTATATATATTATATGTCAATTTTATTCTTTTTATATAATAAACATTCATTGAATATAACGTCATACTGCCATATACTCCTAAAAATATTGAAATGCCTTCAGGAGTATAAACACACACGTATGTACGTACATACATGTGTTTAATAACTGCATTTAGCTAAGATAAAAATTGCTCAAACAGTGCCCGATTTTGTGGAGCACAAAACAACCCGATAGGGACGCGATTCACTCACCACGACGGGCATTAAACGTCAGTAACAATAGGAATGTGCCAACGATTTGTTTAATATCGATAGCTTTCTATCATACTCTACTAATAACGCCCATCACTATAGCGCACCCCGTGCCTAAACAGTGCGAGCGAGACAGATGCATAAAAAACATTTACGACGGGACTACTCAAATGATAACGGCCATACGAATTGATAATTATATAAAAAAAAAATATACGAGTGCGAAATATGTGTAGCAGTGATGGATTGGGACGAGGTAATATCTCATTTTACTTCCCCTCAATTCATCTCTGCATCACCCTAACGCCTTAAGTCTGCTTTCAT
The DNA here is from genome assembly GCA_029286865.1 of Teinopalpus imperialis. Taxonomy (NCBI): domain Eukaryota; kingdom Metazoa; phylum Arthropoda; class Insecta; order Lepidoptera; family Papilionidae; genus Teinopalpus; species Teinopalpus imperialis. The sequence goes on along the minus strand of JAGSMU010000089.1, from coordinate 183,111 downwards.
CTTTTGTGTACATGAAGCTTAAAGAAATCCTGGCTTGTGCATCAATCAGATCTGAATACTGAAAGTGAACTCTAGTTAACTGTTAAATTGGGTCTCCGATTTCCTATACTTACCGTAACAAACACAGCAACGTTATGATGCTATATCACGCTGACATTCAGTGAGGGCGCGGTCGAGCCGACCTATTCATGTTGGAGCCGGTAACTGTGTGCCAGTATTGCACCGTAGAAAAGGTGTATAATACGTCGAAATGAATGCGTAAATTATTTAAATTGTTCTTGGCTGTCATAAGAAAAGAATAATTGTGGAATTGTTATTCCGATCTCTGTCATATAAACGTCGAGATTTCAAGCGTATTTCTTAGTTTTACACGTTTATTTTCTGGTAGTAAATTGGGGCATGTCAAGAATTTTGCAGCATCGCCATATATCTATCTACCTACCATCTATATATGTACTTGGAATTGAAAAAATGAAAATGAAGAATTATTTTTCGCCTGTATGTGTAACTTTTGGGCATTCTTTACTTTTCACATGGTCAGCTTTACGTCGGTAACTCTTAGAGTATTGCGTGCCCAAAACTTACACGTACTAGTGGAAAATAATAAATTATACAATGTCGTTTCACACTTTTTCATTTCTCTCTAGACACTATTCTGAAGTCCATGGAGACGTGGTCAGTTCCTAGTTCTAACATAACTTCACATCTCAACCATCTCATTTATCGGGATAAAAAGTATCTTATGTATTAGTCCAGGATATATGCTATCTCTGTGCATTATTTCGTTTAAATCCGTTCAGCCGTTTTTGTGTGATTAAGTAACAAACATACATACTTTTACATTTTTTAATATTATATGTATATATATTATATAATAGGATACCTTTAAAATTATTTTTTATTTATTTACAGACATGGAATTTGTATTGACGACTCTGTCGCTAACGCGGGCACCAAGCGGCGGTGGAGCTCAGGTAAATAAAGTAAAAAATATTTATTACAGTTAGAGAGATGTACAACGAAAAAAGGAACGCAGGTTAACATTTACAAGAAAATAAAATCCAATGCCTATTTGATTTACACTTACACTTAACTGCAGCCTTCGCACTAGGCAAGCTTGTACTAGACGAATACATATATTTTTTAAACCTTTAACACATGCTGCATTTGTATTATTGTTAAGATTACAAATATCAAATATAATCATATACCAATATTTTTTTTACTCAATTCAATAAACAACTACATCTTTAATTATATAAATACATAATTCTGGTTTTACATATACATTCATAAATACACATAAAAATACAAAAACACACCAAATAAAATAAAAACTGCCTTTTGTAATAATAATGTCATTAAATATAAAAAGCAGCCAAAGTAATTGCTTCTAAAATGCTTTAAGCTCAAAGTATAATTACCTCTCTCTTGGTAGAGTAACACTTCACCTAGTTTCTACCTGTAACATTAATTCACGGGTTGGCTATATCGGGGAATGACTATACCTTCACAATATCGTGAAATTGCAACATAAAGGTGTTTTATTTATTGTGAGTGTGTTCTGAAAACCCAATTAGAGGTAATAAAGCATCCGTCACGGTCCTTAGGAATGACAAAACATCTGTATTATATGTAATATATATCAGGTAAAATGTGGGTGTCATGCGCTGAAGGAATCAATTACCGTCAGATGAGAACTGCTCTTGTCACTACTAGTAGAATAAATAACTTCTAAACATCAATTTGTTTGGACCGCGGCGATATCTTCTGGTTATTTTCATATCACATCACAGATCACATCAACTGGTATATTATCGTCGTGCCTATCCCTAATATAACGCATGTGCAATATACTATAGATGCAGCATGTCGACGACGGACAATGCATAGGTACAAAAAAATATATAATGCATAATAAAATATGATCGGCTAAATATATAAGATAAAATAATATTGTTTAGCTCACATGTGGCCACATAGCAACATCTATATGTCGTTTCTTATATAGGTACTCGTACATTTCGCTACGCGATTTTCACTTTTGTCTTCTACAAATTAATGAAACGTATGACTTAGATTTGACTTAGAACAATAACTAAATAATTTAAAAGCGAGAAAAATCCTACAGTTTATATGCTTCTCTGTGCTTCTATGTGTTTAGTTTTGTCTATAATATATAATATACTATGATAACATAATAAGCAGGATATACAAGCGGTTGTAATAAATATAGTAATGTGCCTTATTAATTACTCATGGGAATTTTATTAAATTTACTAGAGATAATTTATGACGGATTGTAGCCAAATAACCATCAGATTTATTTTGACATTAAAAACTAAATAGAATACGGAATAATTAGTACGGAAATGTAATCCTTTCCGGATGTTGCTTTCTTATTGCTTATATATATATATATATATGTATAAATATATATGTATGTATATGTATATATATGTGTGCGAATCTTTATTAGTAGAGTCATCAGCAAAACGCTGCTATGTTTCGTCTGGTGGGTGTTGGAATCCGGAGACCCTTATTACTAGTGACAAGATATTGCATCTAAGTCGACAGGGTTGACAACGCATCTGTGTTATGATTTCTTTTCGATCATGAATGTGGATGTCATGGGCTGCAAGTATTACATACCATCAGGTGAACCGTGTGCTAATTTGACAGTCCCAATACAATAAAAAAATCTGGAGCATATTATAGTATATATCTGGAGTATTCCAGTCCTCGGTGATAACGAAATCATTGTATCTTTAAGTTTCAATAAAACATGGTAACGAGACCTAACATTGTTTTTAGTTTATCACAGCCACCAGACCCGAGGCTCGGCTCTTTCGGGTACCCTCGAGTCAGTTGCGTTCGCGCCCAGGGTAACGGTCAAAACCGAGGCTCCCTTTCGGTAACCCTTATGCTGGTTACCCATTAATTAAGGTCTCGGATGAGTGCCCTAAGCGCTCAGCCACCTTTCAACCTGGTGAAGCTGTAAAAACCCTTGGGCCAACAGTGGGCATCAGCCATAAAAAAATCATAGTTATAGCTCTATGTATTAGTAATTGTACCAGGTATTCCATTATAGTACGTAACTCAATACTGTGATGATCTCATAGTTGTTTCGTGGCTGGAATCAGCAAACAGGTTTAGCGAATTACTCGTAGATCGTGCTCCGAATTGATACCTACCTACTTTCTTTAGACAAATAACATTTTAAATAAAAAATAGCATCTCTGGCCATACATCCTTTCATACATTTTGTTAATGCAGTATGTTTAATTGATTCGTAAAAATATATATTAAAATGTCATGGTTAACAAAATTATTGAGTATCTAAACGAAACTTCAAGACTAGAAGGTATGTAGTTAAAAATGTATGTTAATTCCGAAAAATCAATCAACTAAATAAATACGAAAGTTATGAAATGTTTTGTTGAAGTGAAAATGTTATTTTGACCCCGTGAACAATTACGTTTTTGTGGACTACAATGTTTGCGTTTTCTAGCGTCGATATATTTAGCAAATGTTTACGCCACTAATATATATATATCCTGCCCAGATAAATATTTCTACTTCGTATAATTAGTAGCGAGATGTTACTCATGGTATATTAAAAATAAATAATTAAACAGGTGTACAAACGTCGTAAGATCGATTTAAATAACCTGTACAACGTTTTTTTAGTTTCAAGATGAAAATGCCTTGGGAATTAAGTCCGACCTTTGTGAACTTTATAATCATTTAAAATATATATATATATAATTGTCATTTTATAATTGACTTTTATAGATATTTTGGAAACTTTAATAATTATTTTTAGTGATATCTTTGGTTGTTATCATATGATATCTACATATGATATATGTTCCGTAAGCAGGACATATGTTCACAAATTGAGGCACTCACTTGTTGTTCTGTTACTGGTTCGATGTAATGCATGTGCAATAAAATCGGAGGAAGATTCGAATGTAGTGTCTACGATACGAGATATATATATAACACAACCAGACTCAGAAACTAACAATTTATGATACACAAATTGGATGGAAATCGAAACCAGAACCCACGATTTTTCTTATACCCCAAGGTTTGTACAAGATATTAAGAAAATTTCACTATTCATATTTATTTAAATGCTACATAGTAATTTTATAGCTTTAGCTTAGCGGATATTTCGTTATTACTAGGCGTTTAGTAACGACTGTAAGTATCTGACGTAGCCAATAACAATCGTAAATATCTTATTAAGACATAAAGAAGACAACGTTACGGCGTTCATGTTCTAAAAAACCAATGTTCACCGATCTCCCACAGCTTCTAACCCATTAACTGCTACAGCTCAATCTCGCTGGACACGTTAATATTGCCATAATAGAAAAATAAATTCCACAATAAAACCACGAACTAACAAGCAATCAAAATAGGATGCAATCAAATAACTTTGTTGTTTTAATAATTTAATGTATAGCTGTAAATCGTTTTTCATAATGTAACGGTATGGGGTAACATTTAAGAACCGATTATTGAATAATTTAACCACCATACATTTTTATGGAGGTCTAATGAAATAATTATAGGGAATAAACGTTAGAAAGTTCTTTATTATATTATTTTAAGGATAATTTTATTCGAATAATATTTTATGTTTTTGATTGTAGACGATAACTCGAGCGTGGTTTCATGATCGTGACAATATGTTTTACAAATCTTGATTCGTCTCATCTAAATGGAAGAATTAATGTAAGAGATGAAAGATAATAATACTTTAAATTCAATAATTTCTAAAATCAATGGAATATTTTAAGTCATGTATAGAGTAAATGGACATTTATTATGCGAGAAGGCAAAGGTGCATGGAGGGTCAAGACTGGATTTTGTAGGAATGTATAGGACGGGCTTATGCTCAGTGAATGTGAAAGGCAGTGTAATAAAGATAATGATATCCATGTACCAGTATAGATAGGAAACCATACGGTCAATGACTGGATAGTCTTGCTAAATTTTAGGGTAAACCAACTACTTTTAATGGTCAGTCCATTAAAAGTAGTTGGTGTCCTTTATATTACAAAGTTTAGAACTAACTAATGTTGACTTTCAACCAATATTACATCAGTAATGTTAACATACTTTGCAAATTTTCAAGGGAGCTTGTCGTTTAGTCATAATTTGCTCAGTACTTGTTACCTGAAAAAAAAAAATTGTAAAATGAACATTGATTATATTATTAGCTTTAGTAAATTCTCTCCACAGGCCAATGTATAAGGAATCATGAGAAATTTATTGGGCAATTATTGGAAACGAGCTATATCTTAGTATTGAGGGGTAAAAACTCACGTGCATCTTGAATTTTTGGTGGGTACAGTGGTCACTATCAGTTTAACTGTGTACTCGTGGCAGACAATGTTAAGTATATAATTGTATTCTTATGACCGGTAGTCACTTACCATCAACGTGGCTTAAATACTTTAGTAGTATAAAATAATCAAAAACCTTTACGTTCTAAATCAATTTAAAATTCCACGGTATACTAGCACAAAACAGTGCCCGCGATAAATTAATACAATGCACTTAAAACTTAGCTCCAATCACTCAAACAAGTTATGCTTTGAGTTTCACCGTGTAAATTCTCAAAATTGTCTTAACATCATTTTCTATTAAACGATAGCTAATAACCTCTTGTGTTATAATGTTCACTAAAGAGACCACTGAAAGATTATGATAAGGAACCAATTAGTTAAATATTTCTTTAAATAAAGTATAGAAAAATCCTGCCATGTTGGATTCTCAGAATAGAAAATAATATTGAATTCACGGGACTGAGGGTTTTGGTGTACTGTAGGCGATACAAAGTCAACCTAGTCGTAGTACAAGGGTTTCCTTTAATTTCTGAATTACTATCAATATTGTATATTTTATTATAATTTTTTTCGAATTCGACTACTGCGATATTTTTGCTCATTATAAAATTACATCACCGCGCAGGTTACTCTATAGTACCTTAAGAATACAGAGGTACCCGGTTTTTACCCGGCAACCGAACAAACAGCTTACCTAATGGTAAATAATTACCGCCACCCATGGACACCCGCAACAATAGAGGAGTCGCATATGCGCTGCTAGCCTTACAGAAAAGTGTAGGCTCTTTTGAAGGTCTCTAAGTTGCCTTGGTGCGGCTGGTATATATCACAGCAGATTCCACAGAGTAGTTGTGCATGGTAGGAAATTTCAATTAATATGAAATTACTTTTTGTAGAAAAAGTGTATGCAATTTCGCTTAAAGCGCACAGTAGTGGATCCAACCAATCCAAGTAGCCAACCATCGAGATGACGAGGATGAAATTTTAAATTTTATCATGATGTCTCAGTGGCTCGAATTAATCCGAACAACCCCTCAGAACACTCCCTATGGTAAAATCCGACATCTGGTGAAGTGTTTATGACAAGACGTGTATAAATTGTTTTCGGGTTCCATCAAGAAGCCATCTTTACTGATAATCGAAACCAGGACCCACCCCTTCTATAATGCATTATATTTTCTTTTAAGTTGTCGCAATTGTATTGTAAATTATATCAAAATTGAAAAAAAACCAGACAAGAAAAAACTTGCCAACTTTAAGAGAAATATTTTTAGTAGAATATAATAATCATAATTCTTACCGAGAAAACCGAGCGTGACACCCAACATAATGAAAACTGCTGGTTAAAATTGATTAATACATACATAAAAGGTTGTAAAAAAATTTTATTGCTCAATTTTTTACGCCAATATTCGATTTGTAATTTCTTTAATCAAATCTGTGTGAACAATAATAGTGTGTAATTTTGGACATTTACGAAACAATAAACTTTTATTTATCTTTACAATGAACTTCGCTGTATCAAACTGACATCGTTATTCATACCTGTACCAAGTAAAAATACGTAACAGAAGTATCATTTTGAAAATGAAATAAAAATATTAACCTGTCAACATTTTGTTTTTACTTTAGTCTCTCAGTTTTCTCCAGAACATGGCCTATATTTTTCTATATTTGCCTTCTTTAGCAAACCGGTTAATGGACTTGTCGGCCCTCTCAGTTCATCTCAGTTCATCATTCAGTTTTTTTATCATTTTGTAGAGATAATTATTTAAAAAAAAATAGTAAATAGCTAGTAATAAAATGCTCTGCTCTACGAACGGTGCCTTTAAAGTACTTTTTGAAACAAAATGGATTAAAAACTTATATATGCTTTTGCTAGTTTAATATTTGCGCAAGTACAGGGATATATATATATATATATATATATATATATATATATATATATATATATATATATATATATATATATATATATATATATATATATATATATATATATATATATATATATATATATATATATATATATATATATATATATATATATATATATATATATATATATATATATATATATATATATATATATATATATATATATATATATATATATATATATATATATATATATATATATATATATATATATATATATATATATATATATATATATATATATATATATATATATATATATATATATATATATATATATATATATATATATATATATATATATATATATATATATATATATATATATATATATATATATATATATATATATATATATATATATATATATATATATATATATATATATATATATATATATATATATATATATATATATATATATATATATATATATATATATATATATATATATATATATATATATATATATATATATATATATATATATATATATATATATATATATATATATATATATATATATATATATATATATATATATATATATATATATATATATATATATATATATATATATATATATATATATATATATATATATATATATATATATATATATATATATATATATATATATATATATATATATATAATTGTATTCTTATGACCGGTAGTCACTTACCATCAACGTGGCTTAAATACTTTAGTAGTATAAAATAATCAAAAACCTTTACGTTCTAAATCAATTTAAAATTCCACGGTATACTAGCACAAAACAGTGCCCGCGATAAATTAATACAATGCACTTAAAACTTAGCTCCAATCACTCAAACAAGTTATGCTTTGAGTTTCACCGTGTAAATTCTCAAAATTGTCTTAACATCATTTTCTATTAAACGATAGCTAATAACCTCTTGTGTTATAATGTTCACTAAAGAGACCACTGAAAGATTATGATAAGGAACCAATTAGTTAAATATTTCTTTAAATAAAGTATAGAAAAATCCTGCCATGTTGGATTCTCAGAATAGAAAATAATATTGAATTCACGGGACTGAGGGTTTTGGTGTACTGTAGGCGATACAAAGTCAACCTAGTCGTAGTACAAGGGTTTCCTTTAATTTCTGAATTACTATCAATATTGTATATTTTATTATAATTTTTTTCGAATTCGACTACTGCGATATTTTTGCTCATTATAAAATTACATCACCGCGCAGGTTACTCTATAGTACCTTAAGAATACAGAGGTACCCGGTTTTTACCCGGCAACCGAACAAACAGCTTACCTAATGGTAAATAATTACCGCCACCCATGGACACCCGCAACAATAGAGGAGTCGCATATGCGCTGCTAGCCTTACAGAAAAGTGTAGGCTCTTTTTTTGAAGGTCTCTAAGTTGCCTTGGTGCGGCTGGTATATATCACAGCAGATTCCACAGAGTAGTTGTGCATGGTAGGAAATTTCAATTAATATGAAATTACTTTTTGTAGAAAAAGTGTATGCAATTTCGCTTAAAGCGCACAGTAGTGGATCCAACCAATCCAAGTAGCCAACCATCGAGATGACGAGGATGAAATTTTAAATTTTATCATGATGTCTCAGTGGCTCGAATTAATCCGAACAACCCCTCAGAACACTCCCTATGGTAAAATCCGACATCTGGTGAAGTGTTTATGACAAGACGTGTATAAATTGTTTTCGGGTTCCATCAAGAAGCCATCTTTACTGATAATCGAAACCAGGACCCACCCCTTCTATGATGCATTATATTTTCTTTTAAGTTGTCGCAATTGTATTGTAAATTATATCAAAATTGAAAAAAAACCAGACAAGAAAAAACTTGCCAACTTTAAGAGAAATATTTTTAGTAGAATATAATAATCATAATTCTTACCGAGAAAACCGAGCGTGACACCCAACATAATGAAAACTGCTGGTTAAAATTGATTAATACATACATAAAAGGTTGTAAAAAAATTTTATTGCTCAATTTTTTACGCCAATATTCGATTTGTAATTTCTTTAATCAAATCTGTGTGAACAATAATAGTGTGTAATTTTGGACATTTACGAAACAATAAACTTTTATTTATCTTTACAATGAACTTCGCTGTATCAAACTGACATCGTTATTCATACCTGTACCAAGTAAAAATACGTAACAGAAGTATCATTTTGAAAATGAAATAAAAATATTAACCTGTCAACATTTTGTTTTTACTTTAGTCTCTCAGTTTTCTCCAGAACATGGCCTATATTTTTCTATATTTGCCTTCTTTAGCAAACCGGTTAATGGACTTGTCGGCCCTCTCAGTTCATCTCAGTTCATCATTCAGTTTTTTTATCATTTTGTAGAGATAATTATTTAAAAAAAAATTGTTTCGAATTAATTTGTTTGTTCATAACTGTTTTTTTACAACATTTAAATCGTTTTTATCTTATTGTTACATTTAATTTGAGTGACTTTAACGACAAAACCTTTAAAGATATTACAACGAAATAGGGATAAATTTGTCCCTAAGCCTGAATATATGTTGGACTGTGCTCGCCGGTTAGTTAATGTTGGTGTCTTTTTACGTTATTCCAACATTTCCATTACTAACGACACCTGTGAAATGAAGCAAACGGAATAATTCCTTGTGATAATATACTTTCTTACTTCAGGGTCTACTATCACATGCTTTAATTTTCTATCAGTAATTTATATAATCATACTATTTAAAACGATAATAAAATATATCAAGTTATATCAGCTGGTTTGTTTACGGAAAGGGTTAAGCAAATAACGCTTTGCGTGTATTTCATTACACTAGCCTCTACATAACCTGCATTTACGTATTTCCTGTACATTTTTTACTGTAAGTAATTATTAAACGGCTCATGGCTACGGCAACGACCAGTGCATCATTTAAAATTTTATTTGAGGTCTGCCGTCGTCAATTTAAATTATGCTAAGTGGCATGTTCCGCATATTACATATAACTTAAAAAAATATTTTTAGAATTATAATATACTTTTATAATAGGTAATTACCCCTACAAAACTTACAAAGGCCTACAAAGTTTCCGTTTTGGGGTACTGAATGTTAAAATGTACTAGTATATGGTATTCGCTGAGAATATTTAATTTGAAACATGTTTCGTTAAAAAAAAAATTGTTTCGAATTAATTTGTTTGTTCATAACTGTTTTTTTACAACATTTAAATCGTTTTTATCTTATTGTTACATTTAATTTGAGTGACTTTAACGACAAAACCTTTAAAGATATTACAACGAAATAGGGATAAATTTGTCCCTAAGCCTGAATATATGTTGGACTGTGCTCGCCGGTTAGTTAATGTTGGTGTCTTTTTACGTTATTCCAACATTTCCATTACTAACGACACCTGTGAAATGAAGCAAACGGAATAATTCCTTGTGATAATATACTTTCTTACTTCAGGGTCTACTATCACATGTTTTAATTTTCTATCAGTAATTTATTTGAGTTAGGATGTCAGTAATTTATTTGTGTTAACAACCTATACAGAGCGAATAATACGAGATGCATAGCACGTTTCTGATTTCAAAGCTTCCGCTTCAGATTTTTTTGATCTGACGAATGAGCACGTGCAATATTCAAATGAATTATTTGGGTTTGGTAAGTTTTTGTGCAACATATTTTATAAGAACTTTCGTTTTCACATATAGTAGCTTTTGTTTTATTGTTATAGATGGTTCAACTGTGATAGTTTAAAGATAGTTTTAATATAACTTTAAAGCTTAGATGACTAACACGTTTCAGCATAAACGTGTTGTAAGATCCGGAAAATTAAACATGGTACTGGGAATACCCACGCCAGTGAAAAGTTCCATTCTGACTGTAAGCGTCGTAGACTTGCTGATATCTCAATGCTTTAAAATGTGACATGAGTTGTGGATAAAACAAGCAAAGACAAATGGACCTGCAAAAATCGTGGACGCAATTTGGGGAGCAGGTGCTAAACTAAGAGCTAAGAATGACAACTAATTGACTAAGAATTTGTGGGCCTGTGGATATTGAATTGATCCAATAAGTGGAAAATGTTGTACGTAACTTCCATTAAAGGCACCGATTTGGTATCCTTTTCGATTCACAAGTACCAATTACCGTTTTTGGTCCCTCTGTATTAATGGCGACGAACCCACTGCGTACGGACAAAGATTTCTAGAGCGTACCAAACTGCCTGTATTTCTCTCTGATGATAATGGAAAATTACTTCTTCTTTATTTTTGGGACCATTGGCCCGAGAATTTCAGATTGTTTAGCCGAGCACCCCATCTCAATTCTGAGGCACCTGTTGCTAAGTAACAATATGAGAGGATAATAAAGGAGCAAGGACTGAGTTCGGTTGGTATTCCACCAGTTCAAGCCTTTCCAGACATCAGGACATGATTGATTTTGCAGCATACAGTGGACAGGATTTATAGCAGTAACTATTAGTAATGTTTTAGGATAGCTCAATGGTGTAAGTGGCCTCTGGGCTCCGGAAAACTCGCAAAGCTTACTTACCCCACCATGCTTTGGGTTTCTTTTAGATTAGCCTTTTCTCTTTTTAACAAAGATACAATTTTTTCTGAAGAATCTTGTAAGAAGATCATTGTATTTTGTTATTGTAAGACTTTTTATTTGCCAACATAGAATACCTGTAGCTTCTTGCTTAGAGCTTTAGATGAGTTTTTTTAATATGTTAACTTAAATTAATATTAGATATAAAGATGTGTAATTAAACTCTGGATATAAAAATTAAATGATCTGTTAATTAATATGCTGATCAAAAAATTAGAAAGCTTTTTACCCTCATTATAGTTGTTTTAAGATATAAAATGACTTTTGGAGTTCAATAAAAAAAAATGAAAGAGGTTATTAAAAGAGCTCAAATGCGTTCCTTTAATATTTGCGTAACTCAAAATTTTGTACTTACTCATATGTAGAAGAAACTTATTACGATATAAAAATTAACGATTTAAGGGATATGTCTAAAATAGTTGATTTTATTGTATCTAAGGATTCTATTTTTGTAAATAAACCTAAACATATTTTTATACCAAAAGAATTGTTTCATATATAAGTTTGTGCTCTCTTAGTAACTTGCCTATATTGCTAATGTTTTTTTCTTTTTTTTGTACGTTATTTGTTTTATAAGCTAAGAAGCATTAATTTTTTTTGATATTTCTGTTAAAAATTTTATGTAGATATAAAATTGGTTTGTTCCAAAAAAAATAAATAACGAATAATATTTGTTAAAGTAAAAGTGAAAAAAAAGTAAGTGTCTATACATATAAATCCCACTGCTGGGCATAAAGAGAGGACCCGCCACGTAGCTTCACTACTTTTTGTTCCTTACACATGTTTCCTCATGATGTTTTCCTTCACCGCCAAGCACGTGCTGAAACAGGACTTAAAATTGCAATAATCAGTTTTATCTCAAACCCGCTGATCGTGAGTACCATCACTAACACTCCGAGGCGCGCCTTCGACGACCCCGACGACGCAACCACCAGGGCCCGAGCCCTACACTACACACGTACACTGCACCATCACACCGCCGGTTCTCACCAGTCAACATCGATAGAAGCGTCGCTGGAGCTTCTTGCGCCACTTCTTCTCCAATGCCTCCGCATTTCGAGGTTGTGGTACAGTAAGTCAATAATAATAGAGATATTAATTTAGCCTAATATATTAATTAACCTAACACCTTTTCCCGGGTTCTCTAGAATTTTTATTAGAAATTTTCTGTTAACATTTACAATTTATGTATATAAAGAAAGAAAATAAAAAGCAAAATACATTAACACACGAAAACAATAAGACTAAATTTAAAAGCTGTGTACAAATTAAATTGAAATGGGGAAAGGGACAGTGAGTTAATGCCTTTTAGTTTGCGCCAGTATTTGCATTATAATATATCCTGCGCAGTTTATCTCGTCTGGTAATACATAAACAAGAAGATGTCGCCGTGGTTGTAATCAAGAACGACCAACACCCATAGTTTTCATCAACAAAGATGAAAGATGCAGACGCTTCATCATTCCTGAGAACTGAGATGGGACGAAGCATTCGTCACCACTAATTGGGCCCTTGACTTAACTAATCGAAACACAACTGCGTTATTTGACAATCTCACACTGGTAATGTACACACACCTGGACCTTCCCGGTCAAACCGATCCATTCATGTTATAACTAGTTTCCAGCGGCAGCGTAATAAGAACTCAAGTTCGAAGGATGTTCTCGAACATGTACCAATAGTTATATTCAGAAAGATTAATATTTTATAATTGTCTTAAAGTAATACAAGTCAGTGCTTGTCTAAACCCTCACCCGGTGTAGTTAGTAATGATGAAGAGCTTGATGGTAGAGCGGACTAGCTTAGCAAATGTCTATTCACTTCTCTTGTTGGCACCCGGACGGAAAGACTATCGTCGCAGGCAAATTATTCCAATCCTTCGCTGTTATCCTTCGCATTAACAATGACGAAGCATATCGTCAGAATGCCAAGAATATCCGCAACGGAAGGACGAAAAGCTGCTTTGCGTGTTGTAACCGGTGATAAACAGGGTACGGGAGAATTAAGTTATGTATTATGTCCTGTAGAGTATCAAGTTATGTATTATCTCCTGTAGAGAATCAAATTATGTATTAAGTCCTGTACAGGATCTAGCCCATGACTTGTCACTCAACTTGGTATATCAGTTTTATTACCAAACCTCATACGCTTACTAAATTGTCAGTACTATACTAACTCATCTTTTAAACTTGGTTGACTAATTTCGTTTTAAGTCAAGATATTTTTTTACATGTGTATGTGTATACTTTTTAGTTCTTTATAATAAATAAAAAAAATATTCTAAACTTTTTTATTGTAAATGGATATTTTTTTTATGTGCCCACCCATTTAACTTCTGTTATCGGAAGTTAAATCTATTGTGGTATTTTCTTGATGTTTGTGCTTAAACATTCCCAATGTCTGAAATACAAGCGTAGGTGATTCAGCTTTTTGGATTTTTTCCAAACTTCTTTCTTCTGTTTCTATTATATATATATGTCTTGGTTCCTCTTCATCACATCTCCGCTTTCTGCAACATTTCATAATGCATTTATGAGATGACCCTGCATAACTAATAATAATATCTACCTAAGGAAATGATAATATATAATGATTGGATTTATTATTTATTTAAGATGTCTCTATATACCTATGGGTAAGAAGCTAAGAAGGCTATTTTGAAAAATCACTTGTGTGTTTTTAATCTCTGCTTCTATAGATCGAGATGTTATTCACGTTTTGATATCATGAGAAGTCTCAAAGTCCAATTAGTATTATAGATTAAATCGTATTATTTTATTTTTATATTATTAAGGGTGACAAACCGGCACAGTTCATCTGGTAAGTTATAACTGAGATCCATGACCTCGACCATCCTAAATTAAGATTAAATTTGCACGTTCTCCATCATCCCTGAGTACAGGAATCCCTCGTCTACCTTTGATTACGTCCCCGATCTCTACATTCGCCATACGATATACAGCAGCTTTGTTGTATTTGGTCGTGGGATTTCTCGGTCGAGCCGACCCATTCGTGATCTAGTAAATAACTGCAACTTTGCTCCGCCACAGTAATATTTAATGAAACCCGTTCTATTGCCATCATACCGGCCTTGACTTTCGTCGATAAGGTTGCCAATACTTCTGGAAGGATGTGCCATGTCATACTCCGATGGCGCTTGTCGAAATTTACATTAATTTAGTCGTCGTACAATGATGTAGTTCACACAAAGTGGAACGATGTAATCGCGATGTAAAATATTGTCAACGCCATCTATCGTAAACTGTATGAACGAAGAGGAAAATAACAAGACAAATTTTCGTTACTAAACCCATTGCTTAGGCAAGGCGATCGACATACATATATATAATTCACCTACGTAGACCCTACATGTATAATCGAATACAAATAGATATACATTTAAAGTAACAGTCTATAGAAATCCCACTGTGTAAGATTGAGATACTGTGACGACGGATGTCCTCGATTTCTTTTCCTCTTAGACATTTAATTCTCTGTATATAATTTTATATAATCGTAATAAATTATCACTTAAATTTAAATTATTGAAGCATAGATTTTTTTATTTTTTTTATATTTATGAAAAACAATACTAGGACTTCTATAATTAGCAATATTCCCGTTATTTAATCCCGTGGATTGAATCTACAGATTGAATCTACCGACCTTAAATTACGCAGGCCCTAAACCATTAGGTGGTTTTTTTTTTTCTAAGAATATTAGCAATTTCAATATTATTTCATATTCATTTCAATTTTAATATTCCGGTTAACCACTCCAACTAAGTTTAAATATCTTGCGCCGAGAGGTGGTTCACGACAAACTATTGTCGAACCTACGATCTTAAGTGAACGCTTACACAGTAAACTAATTCTGCTTATAAGTACTAGACGTGTATTATGTTTAGTGTAGTAATTCCAACTTAGTACTCGAGGCTGACAAAATCTTCATTGTGATTCCTTATCGATGTTGTATTTAGATGTAATATACCGACAGTTATAACTTGTGTAACTAGTGCTGTAACCATTCGCGCAAACACGCGTAAAAGATCAGAGAAAGGTACAGATGCTGTTTCAGATAAACGTACTACATACACATAACTATCAAGAAAAGAAAACTAACAATTTGTGACACTATATCATTGACGAGGAATTAAACGCTGTACCCGCAACAGCCAGATACTCCGCGTAAAAACTAATTGACGCACCGATTCATGAGCTGGGGCGAATTTGTTCCCCCCTTTTAGTATATACGATCTGCATAATGCATTCTTTATTGTAATTGAGTTGAAGTGTTTGTATGATCGATTGCGTATTAACCAGCAGTTTGTTGTCGCCAGTTCGTCGACACTTATAGTTATACAAGATGTTTAACCGGCGTTGCTTGGGTTGTTCCAATCAACAGTTACATAGGAAATTAAATTATTTGAAAATTAATTATAACGTTAGGACGTTAACGTACAAAATAATAACAGACGGTAATTATTTTGTCTTTCTGTCCCCATTCCTAGGAATATTGGGTAGCATCTTACGGCTTTCTGTCGAATCTATACATAGCATACTCTGACCGTACATCGAACACAAAAACTATGGATTTTAAACCGATATCCAACATTTTTAAGTAATTTATGTGTTCTTTTCGGTCTCGTTCCTTACCCCCGTTCTGGCTAAGGTTGTACAGAAACGCCGCTGTGACTGATATTAGCAAATATGAAACCTATGGATTTCTTACATTTTGGAAGAATGAAATAATTATTCACCGTTAGTCTCTTTCCACCCTCATGCGTTGTGTGTGGAGGGTAAAACACCCTAGAGAATTTGCTTGAAATTGGTCTCGCTGTTTGGGAGATATCCTACATAAACCCATATATATATATATATATATATATATATATATATACTGACATACTGTCATATTTATTTATATAGATATATTTAAAAGAAATGAGGTCAGTGGTATGCTGGGTGAAATGGCGAAACAATGTTATGCAACGTCGTCTATGGTGCGAGTTAAAAATAGTTACAAACATTCTTTTTCACGTCGTATGTATTAGGTTGGCAAATAAGTTTTTAGTTAATATTCCGCATGTCATTACATGTTTTTGGAATAATGTTTAAGATTGTTTAAAAGGGGGTTCAAAAGATCCGAACAATGTGTTGTTCTACCGGAATCCCTTTTGATATTTTTTTTGTTGGCATTCACTTAAGTGGATTTCCACCTCTTTCGATCTCTTTATTGCTATGCGCGAGGTTTCGTTTAATACTGATGAAGAAACGAAATCTTGGCTGGATGATGTTTTTCCGCACCTAGATTCTAGAATATTCTTTGAGTATGTTTGTAGATGCCATGGACCGTAGTCCACACTCACCATCAAATGAAATGTGTCGTTTGTCACATTTAATATAGTAGAAAATACAATTATATTTAAATTTAATAAAAAAAATTAACAATAAGTTTCAAACAGGCAGCATTCTTTATTCATTACACGTCCTTTTAATATTTAATCTTTAGGAATAATATAGTTTCGCAAACCTCGGGTGAAGTTGTGTTCCCTAATACTGTAACAACCCTAACGTTATAGAGACTTAATATATTTTAAAAAAAAATATGTCTTCGGTACAATGATGTGAATTAAAATGGACGTATTTTTCGTCTATAAAATGGCGGACAATTTTATAAGCTCGTTAAACAAGCGGTAATTATATTCCAAAATTTAGAACCGTATAATTGTCCGTTCATTGAATTACCTTTCTTTAACCATTACAAAACTAAATTGTTTTCTATTCAAATCGAGAGGCTCCTATTTTTTTTTACTTTCTAGGTAGGTACCTTTTGTTATCGTATTGCTCGTGTTTGTATTGGTTGTTTCGTTTTTGTATAGGTTATGGTGGCATATAAATGTAATAATGCGTTAAAGTTTTTTGTTTAACATAATATATAATTTTGTAACTTATTTTACACTATAAATAGATGACTTTTCGACATGGATTTATTTATAATTAACAGGTGCATAAAATTTTCTTTTTGAATGTTGCAAATTCTTCTAACCTTATTTTATAAATATATTATTACAGGTTTATAGTATGATATACAACTTCGTGGCTGTGTTCCTCTCCCTTTTCTTGTTTCTACCCTTAGGGCCTAATACTGGATGTGCCAGTGTACTAGTGTCTAGTTCCTTGTATTTATACCCTGTTGAAACCAGTTTATTTTTA